>JABSTQ010004306.1:0-37391 GCA_013358835.2 Ixodes persulcatus
TCGCCGTTGGTATAACCGCGCGTATTGCATTATGGGACGTTTCCCCGCTAAATATAGCGGGGAAATTGACGTCACGTGACCCCAACACCGATTCAGTTTCCCGCTGAATGGGAGGGGAGCAGGAGAGGAGGAGGGGAGGGTACGGAGGAAGGTTGAAGGGCATACCCTCCCCTCCTCCTCCTCAAGAGCTGGGCTCTAATTCGACGTTACAGAGAACTGCAAACGTATTTCATTTTTTTTTATAACTCTCTGAAATGCTATGGTCAGGGGCTGGGGCGATACACCCCCCCCCCCCTCTCCTTACACGTTTATGCCCCTTCCCCCCTCTTTCGACGCCACTGGGTGGGGGGGGGGAGGATGACCCCGTCCCCGTCCTCCTGTTTTGATGACCCTGCTAGAGGCGCTCCAACTGAGCAATGACGAGGAACAGCACAACGTGCAATTTTCGAAATAATGGTTCTAAAGATTCTGGAATTAAAGCGGTTTGCGTTCCATGAACTCACAAGCGGCCATGACAGACTTCCAAGCGAGAGGCTCGTGTCAGGGCTTGTTGTATGTAAAATCACTGGATCCTGGGAAAGTACCGCCATTGCCATCCCTACCTGCTAGCTGGACACAAACGGATACTGACATACACACCACACTAACCTCGCAAGGCGATTGCTTAATCGGTCTACGTTGCCATGGAAATCGCCATCTTGGTCCATTTAAATCTTCGAAGCTTCCAGAGGGTCGTTCTAAACCAGTCGCGCCACGATCACCATGGAGCATCATCGTAATGGAAGCGTTCCTCGCCAATATAAGAGTCTTTGGCACTCTGTATGCAATCAACTTATTAATCATGCCCATCTCCATGGATCTCTTACCATTATATTGTTCTTCTTGCGTATTTCAATACAGTAAACTTATTTTTCAGTGCCTCCAAGCACCGACACAGCATCTGGTGGTAGCACGAAGGTGTACGATTGTTTCGCCGGTGTGTGGTTAGCAAACTCTCGGTATACAAAAAACGACTCCATAAAGCTACCCGTCACCAGCGAATCTAGATCGGCTCACTAAGAACGGAGGGGTCAAGGCGAAATTGCTCATTTCACGGACCAAGATGGCGACCACACGGGGAGCTAGGCGTTACTTTCCCAGGATCCAGTGACTTTAGTTGTATGCAGGCGCGTTCAATGACGTCACTTTATAGTTCATAGCTTTGACGTCAGGGTCAGGATTATCAGTTGTGAACGACAAATTTGAAGGTACAGTTCAAGTCGAGGGTGGCAAGTTTGGTTGTGTACGATGGAAGCTTGTAGTCATAGCGTACTTAAAACATCACCATCAATATTGGCAACATGACATGACTCTTATTTCCGTTGATGACCGCAGGATTAATCCCAGTTTCGCTAATCGTTGAAAGTCTACCATAAAATTATTTCATCCCGCCGATGGGGGAGACAACTGCCCGGAAGCGAACTCCGTCCGAAAGTGGACAATGCTACTTGGCTGGTTGTGACCTAGCCACGTCGGACTACACTCTGATCAAATTCAAAAGGCCGAAATAAATAAAAGGAACGACAGGGACGCTTTGTAGTAAATTCTGCTTTATCGGCGGAAATAAGAACGATACTAGACTATCAATTTCGACGGTGTTGATTTTAAAAAGCAATTACCCAAGCCTACGCTGTGCTTTTTAGAGACCATCAAAGTCGCAGCTGATAATCTTTATCGCGACATTATACGTATACGAACCACGTTCGTCTCCGCGTGCTTTCTCGTGCTGCTCTATCTCGGCGCCTTGGGAGTAGTAGGGATTTTTCACCCTTGCAATGAAAAACGTCACGACGATATACGGATCTGCGGGTTTGTGAGAAAAGAAAACTTCGCTGCAATCTTTCGGCTCCTCCCCCCGCTATGTCATAAGACAAGGAAAATTTTGCTTGACGAGTTTAGCGACCCTGGTTCGAGGCTAGCTCCAAACACGATCGGGTCGCTCGCTCCCCGCGAGAAGAGCGGCCAGAGTCATCACCTAAATGTATTTCTTCCACCTTGGGTAAGATCTCGGTGTAAGATAATACTCTTCAGGTGAGGAGACGTCGGGGCTGAAAGCGCTGCGCGAGGGATCGGATAGTGTTCGTTCGACGGGCATCCGAAAGGCTGCATTATTCCTCGGCCACCGTGCCCACGGCTGACAGTGTCGCCGGCGGCCAAACGACGAAACTGCGTGAGAGCGAAAGCATTATCTGGTTGCCATGACACCCCGGTACACCGTGGTCTTTCTGCACGAGCGACAACCTCGCTGGAGCTCTGCGCGTGTCGAGCATGAGGCGGCACGAGCCGTCTTTGTCGTACCCATGGGTCGACGAGTCATCTGCCGGTGCCTCTTGAAACCATAGTGAGAGAGAGAAAGAGAGAGAGTGAAAAGCGAACTTTATCTGCACTGCGCGAGGAGCGCGCTGTCCTCACCTGAAGAGTATTATCTTACACCGTGGGTAAGATGCTACGGCTCTTTTACTGCTTTGCTTCGCAGATATCAAACATGTTAATATACAAATGTGTATACATTCATAACTTGCCAAGCAAAAAGTGAGTTCGCCATCATGAACACAGTCTCAGAACGAGCCCCCACTTATTTTCTAAGAAGAACTGCAATCTTGGCAGTGTGCAATGCACGTTGAAGGAGAGTTCTCGCAGCGAATAATAATCTCGCACTGAGCAGGAACGTAATAAGCGATGGCCATCAGTGAACGTGAAATTCTGCAACACGACGCGCTTGAGCGAGCAGGGAGTCAATAATCTGAGCGCGCGATCGTCGAAGACCACTTACAAGTTACGGGCCGCTAAACCAACGATAACAAGCCAACATCATCCGCTGGGACGGTTGAAAACGCAACATAAAAACACGGTGAAAGAAGTGGCAGGTCCAAGAGCCACTAAATAAGCTACGCTTCAGAGTAAAACACTTACCCATCTTAGGGTTTAACATCATGGTGCCAGCTAGCTGAAGCTTTATCTCAAATCACAGTGCTTTTTCCGTTCTTCAAAATGTTTAAACAGTTCGCGAAGGAGCAAATCATTATTACGTGGGCTTCCTAACACCGAATTTAATACTGAGGAATTCGCACTTTTGAGTAATGTCAATCGGCAGTTGCTTCTGCGCTGCACTAAGCGACAAGGCGGTGGCGCCCACAAAAATATCGGTAAACAGAGTGTCCATACTCAATGCATAGCTAATTTGTGGCTCTAGGCAGTAAAATGTTGGCAGTACGAACAATAATTTTTTTTTTAAACATAGATGACATCAGGGCGCAAGGTTACTTGTCAAACAGCCTACCCGCTGAACGCCCACTGAGAAACTGGCGGTAGTATTTCATAATAAGGTGTTAAAGAGGATCGCGGTTTTCCATTAATGTAATATTTTAGCATTGGTCGTATTAAGTCAATAGTATTGTTAGCTGCTACTATACTCTGTTTCACCTTATGATGTACCGCAGGAAAGGCTACAAGCGCGAGCTCCTTGCTCTGGGGCACATCCCGGCGGCACAAGCTCTCGTGACTTAAGAGCAGCTGCCAACGCTATGCGCTCGCGCTTCTAGCCTTCGCTGCGGTACAACATAAGGTGAAACGAAGTATAGAGGTTCTCGGGACGGGTATTTCCTGGCCTCGAATGGTTTTCCCCGCTAAATTTAGCGAAAAAGTCACGTCACGTGACCAATGCACCAATTCAGTTTCCCCGCTGAATTTGTCGGGACAATTTACGTCTCGAACTATGAACCAGTTGGAGTTCCTCGCTAAATTTGTCGGGAAAATTTATGTCACGGGGTGGCCTATGCGCCAAGTCAGGTTCCAGGTCAAATTTAGTAGGGAACCGACCGCGTGCCCGTGTATGCAACGTAAAATGATATCAGATTCCCAGATAATCACCCCTCATGTTTCAACAAGTATAGTCACCGTAAATCGATATCAGTCATTTACTTTAATGCGACATGTGACGCGCGTAACCCTTTAAAATGGCACCGACACCCAAAAAATTTTTTTTTTAGTTATTTAAACGCTTCAGGATAGTGTCAAATAAGCAAACAAAATCTACACTATAAAAAAGGAAAATTTGCGCCCCTTTAGAAACGCGCACCCTCCTCTCCTACAAAACACCATTCACCTCCATGCGATCGTTTTTTCTGGACCCGTGCCGCGACGTCAATGATGATTGAATATAGAGAAACAGCGAGGCTGCAAATGTTTCATTTTTATAACAATTATTAATGGTGTGTGCGAAATAAATTTCGTGGGAACATTGCTTGCGCATGACGAAGCTGCTTTCAAAATGTCAAAATCAAGTTCGGAAAGTGACCCCGTCATAGCGTCAATGTGTTGACGTCGTCTGTCGTATCTTTGTCATCTTTGCTTTGATATTTTAAAGAGAAAAGCCCGATGGCGTCACCGCAAGCGAGATACATGGTCTCGACGGCTCGGAAGATCAGGTATCTGTTTTCCGTACCACACGACCTTCCGGACTTTGAAAAGAAATTAGTTGAATGTTCGCAGACATTACGTCTGGTACCGTACAAGACGCCTGATCGAAAGCCGGAAGATCCAGATGAGGACCTCGCCGAGTCGTCGCTGCTTTCTCCTACTTCAGATTTGTGGCGCCTCGACAACAGACTGGCAAGATCACGTCGCATGCATCGAACCGTAGTAGAGCAGAAATCACCTCAAACCACGCCTCCTTCGCTTCCCTCATTGGAAGCTTGAGTAGAGGGGCATTTTCGGATATGCAAGTGCTGGGACAGTCCTTGACGCACCCCCGACGCAACGTGGCCCCTCACCACGCTCATCAAAGTCATTTGCACTTCGCCATCAACTGCACCTTTGTGTAAATCAGAGTGTCGAACCGAAATTTGTTTCTGTTCGATTAGGGTTTAGGTTTACGGCTTTCGGTTTAGCTCACGCTAAGTTCCTGGGAGAGAAAATAACGATACATGCTGGTTCAAACCGGTTAGAACAGGTTCGAACCGGTTTGAATGGCTAAATTAAAATACATTTTCGGCGTTTTGACTATTGGCGACGTGGACGACCAAGAACGTCGCTTCAGTCGGCTTTCCACGATTGACCAGACACTCACTATGACGTCTTTAGTAGGATGAATTCTACTTTCCTTGATGGAAATAAGAATAATTCTGGAGCATCAACCCTTAGGGAGTTGGTTTGGGAAGCGGTGACTACAAGATTCTATCGTGCTTTTTACACACCATCGAAATTGTCGCTGGCGATCGATAATCCTTGTCTAGACGTCGCGGACAGGGATCATAAGAGGGAGCCACCGAAAAAATATTGTCGCCAATAGGCACTATTTCCGCCCTGAGACAGACAGGGAAAAACAGAGACATACACACAGCTGACTATCAACTAAGACTTTATATTTATTCTTCATCAGTTTGACACAAAGATTCACACCTAAATTAATGCCAATGAATCACCCTAAATCCTTACATTACACTACAAAATTAAAAATACTAAATACAAATTAATAATTACAATAAATTACTTACTTTGGTCACTAACACCTCCTTGATCCAACCCACAAACCACCGCCGACACATATTCCTCTTATTCCCTTCCACGGGGTCGTGCCACATTGCAAAAACTGCCTTTCTTTTTTGGTGACCGTGATGGAGGGCATGCTCACGCAGTCATAGCCTCGAGAATCTCGCGCGCAAAGACATTTCTGAGTCTTTTTTAGGGGAGCCGTTATTCTCCGAATTCAGTCACGTGAAGAGCAAACTACGAATGCCATGCAGGAAAGACGGCGCTACGGAGATGAACGCGCAACTCTGGCTCCCGTAGGGAGCCTATGCAGGGGCTCTAGCGCACAACAGCTCGGAGCACATGGAGCTAAAGCTCGCGCTGCAGAACCCAGGATCCTCGATTCAATCCCCACCTCTGCCCGTCTCGATCTGGATGAGCATCGTAATGGCGTGCGGTCGTGTATGACTACTGCGTGATGCACGTTGAAGTCCCCAGGCTAGCGGTTGTACTGCACCGACGAAATTTCTTATGTACAGCTGGGACACTTGTCGCCCGTTGAGGCAGACAAAGTTCTAGGCTGTATAAACATACACAAAACCCAATTGTTTCCTCTGCTCCCCATCTTTGGCGTAGACCAGACAGCGTCATCCCACAAAGCTATTTGTTTTGCAAAATCACTCCTGCCAGAAAGCGTGTTTTCGTTGTGCAAGACGCTCGCGCTGTTTCTCACGACGCTGCATCAAGAAAGATAAATTTTTGTTTCTGAATACATGAGTTGCACTTAGCGCGAACTTTCTTCAGCGTGGATTGTGCACCACGAAATATGATTTTCTCAGCAAAAAGAAATTCTTGATCCCTAGCATATAGACCTTTTCCGCATACTCTCGCCCCCGACCGCCAAGTAGGCATATCCGGTATGGGCGACGAAAAAATATCAAAACGTTTCAGCCTGCAAATAGTAAAAAAATAGAGGGGAGGCAAAACGAAAATGTGTGACGGTTACGTTTATCTCCTACGTGCCTTCTATTGGCGTGGCGACGGCAAAACAATGTTTTCGCCCATACTGGAAGTGACGACAATTCAAGATGGCGGCGCCCTTGCGAAAAAAGTCTATAGGTTGATGTTGTCACGTGCAAACCATGTTAAACAGTTTAGTTTTCTGGTTAAATGTGGTATTCTCATCACAATTAGCGGCGAGATGTTTTGGTGGCGCCCTGCTAAGTTCCCTCTCGTGACGTCATTACCATGCCAACAACAAGTAAGATGGTGTCTGTAATTAGCATGGAGAAGCCTGAAATCATTGCGCTCTCTAAGCAACACTGCCAACACTGTCAAAATAAAGTTCTTCCATTCCTTTTATTTCCGTCGATGAGAAATCCTTTGCTGATGTCATAGTCAGCATTCGGCCAATCGTGGAAGGCCGACCACAGCGACGCTTTCGATCGCGCACGCCGCCAATACTCTGTTCCACTTTAAAGACTCGTTTACACAGACCAGTTTTATTACGTTACGTTACGAAAAGTCACCGGGGAATATGTGCTTTGTATTAAGCGTGTCTACCAATCCAAAGAAATAGCCTGGCACGCGACATTCGAGACATGAATGTTTCGGCGACTTAGGCGTAGCGTAAGAAAACGGTGCTGTGTGAACCAGTCTTTAAAAGTTGAACCGAGCTCTACTCCTTACGTTAGGTTACGACGAGCCTTGTGTCCTTGGTTGCCACGGTAACCCACCGTCCTGGCTCGTCGTCACCGAAACATTCGTGTCTCGAATGTCGCCTGCCAGTCTATCTCCTTGAATTGGTAGCAACTTTTCATACAAAGCACAGATTTCCAGGTGACTTCTCGTAACGTAACGTAAGAAGACGGGTCTTTGTGAACGAGACTTAAAGGGGCGATGCAACAATGTTTGTACTTTGCGCAAATACCGCTTAGAACTGGTCCCTGACGTTAATGACCTATGAAACACGCGTTCGTTTTTCACCCCATGCAATAGAAGTCCCAGAAAAAACGAAAGAAAAACGAGCAGCGTTCACCCCCTCAACTCGCAGCTGGAACAAGCGGCCATTTGGTCTGGAGCCGATTATATGCCGCCAATGTTGATACTAGCCACGCGCTGGGGTTGGCAAAGCACAGGACGCGCGCTGAGTTCCAGACATTGTTATGGCTCGGCTATTGTCGTCGTTGCAGCGATTGGAGACGGGCCACTACCCGAATGTTTCTCGAGCTAGTAATTATCACGGGCCCAATTCGAGTGCCCACACAATGCTCGGGTCCAATCTATGAACGGCATTCAAATATCGTTGCGTCACGTTACGTCATCAAACTTTGTAAAGGAGAAATTGAATGAAAGTGATCGCTTTTGTCCTTGAAATTACACCGCAAAAAAAGAAGTTTCTAGGCCAGTGGCGTTGCGTGCGAGTATCCTTGAGTCCCACTAGTGCCAGTAAGCTCCCATAAAGTGAAAAAAAAACATTCCAATTGATTATCGTTGCACCGCTCCTTTAAGTGTGAGAGTAGCAGAAGCTAAAAGAGTGTACTCCTGGCTTTCAGCGCTCTTGCCAAGCACGCGCGCTCCTGCACTGCAAGCATTGGTGAGGACCACATGTTCGCGCTTGTTGCATCGGCTTTTTTCTAGAGTTGAAAGGGCCCTGCAAAGCGTTTAAAGGGGCTATGCAACAATTTTTTTACTTTGCGCAAATACCGCTTAGAACGGATCCCTGACGTTAATGACCTATGAAACACGCCTTCGTTTTTCACCCGACGCATTAGAAGTCCCAGAAAAAAATTAAAAAACAACGAGCAGCGTTCACGCCCTCAACTCGCAGCCAGAACAAGCGGCCACGTGATCTGGAGCCGATTATATGCCGCCAATGTTGATCATAGCCACGCGCTGGGGTTGGCAAAGCACAGGACACGCGCTGAGTTCCAGACATTGTTATGGCTCGGCTATTGTCGTCGTTGCAGCGATTGGACACGGGCCACTACTCGAATGCTTCTCGAGCTATCAATTATCACGAGCCTAAATCGAGTGCCCACGCAATGCTCGGGTCCAATCTATGAACCGCATTCAAATATCGTCATACGGGTGTACTGCGATCCCCGCGTTACGTCATCGAATTTTGCAAGGGAGAGATTGAATGAAAATGATCGCTTTTGTCCTTGAAATTACACCGCAACAAAGAAGTTTCTTGGCCAGTGGCATTGCATGCGAGTATCCTTGAGTCCCACTAGTGCCAGTAAGCTCGTGTAAAGTGAAAAACATTCCAATTGAATATCGTTGCACAGCTCCTTTAATGCCATTTTTGTATTCGCATTGCGTTCGCTCTAACTAGTGAGTGTGACTCTAGCAACACATTAAATGTAAAATGAAAATATAATATGACGCATTTTGATCCTTTTAGCTGAAGTAAGTTCTAAATTTTGCGCACATTGTTTTTTTGGTTGATGACGTCTTTGGTTTGAACCAATAAAGGACCTAAACGAAAAGAGAGTGCAAGGACCATGCGCGATCTTCCTAAGTGTTGGAAATTAACATCCAGTTATGAAGATGTGAACGTCCCACCAATTTACGGGTGTTCCAAGCAAACATTTGAGTGAGAGTCATGTGCTTGACTGGATCAAAATATTCAGGCAGTCCTTCCTCTAGAATTCAATGTCGTCATTATCTGACGCTCTAACCCAATGTCGTCACTGAATACTCGTGTATGACATTGATAGGCATCCCATTCGAAGCAGCATTTGGTTTTCTTCGCCCCTTTGCAATGTCCCTTTAAAGGGGCGGTGCAACGATATTCGTTTTGAACATTTTTCACTTTGTATGAGCTTACTGGCACTAAAGGGACCCAAGTACACTCGCACGCAACGCCACTGAACAAGAAACCTCTTTGTTGCGGTGTAATTTTAAGGAGAAAAGCGAGCGTTTTCATTCAATCTCTCCTTCGCAAATTTTGATGACGTACCCTGGTGGTAGCAGCTGGTAGCAGCATCCACCAGGGACGATATTTGAATGCGGCTCATAGGTTGGACCCGAGCATTGCGTGAGCATTGGATTTGGGCTCGTGATAATTGATAGCTCGAGAAGCATTCGGGTAGTGGCCCGTGTCCAATCGCTGCGATGACGACAATAGCCGAGCCATAACAATGTCTGGAACTCAGCGCGTGTCCTTTGCTTTGCCAACCCGAGCGCGTGGCTATGATCAACATTGGCGGCATATAATCGGCTCCAGATCACGTGGCCGCTTGTTCTGGCTGCGAGTTGAGGAAGTGAACGCTCCTCGTTTTTCTTTAATTTTTTACTGGGACTTCTATTGCGTGGGGTGAAAAACGAACGCGTGTTTCATAGGTCATTAACGTCAGGGATACGTTCTAAGTGGTATTTGCGCAAAGTACAAAAATTGTTGCATCGCCCCTTTAAATTGAAACGAGGTATAGCAAAAGAGGATGTCCAAATCGTAAAGTTGTGCAGTATATATATAACAGTATCGGGATGATATGGGGCAGTCTAATAAATTGTTAGAGCGCACACGACTGATAAAGCACAGAGTAATATAATGAGGCCCCATAACAGGTGCACTCAAAACCAAATATAACTTTAGCCTCCCGAAAATGTATTCTGCGAAACTTCGAGCTCGTGCAATCCGATGTCCCAATGCGATTTAAATTCAAAATATATTGTATTTTCTTTGCGATATTTATATGTAATTAGAATCATCATTGCACGCCTCTCTGTTAGAGAAATACCGACGATAATCAAACAAGTCCTGAACAGTTAAGACTCCGATGTTTCAAAAACGGTTTGGTATTATCAGCAGGGGCGACTATCTGCACGTTGAGAGCTGCAGCTTCTTTTCTATCTACGGTGGGTCGTTTGCTCCCTTCAAGTTTAATGCGAAAGCATTAACTGTCCCATGGAGCGAGCCGACGTCATCAGCTTTGAAGCCGCGCCAAACGGCGCCTTTCTCCATCTCAATGTCGCGCGTAGTAGAAATCTGATGGATAGGCTCCCATTGGCTAGCGCGTGTCGTCAAGGAACGAGGCTCTCATTGGCTCTCGTGCGGCGTAGTTCCACCAGAGATGTACTTTCCATTGTGGCGAAGCGCACGCCGCGGCCCGGCCACCGGTAAGAGGCGCGGCGGTGCGTGTCTGGCCGCACTAAGGGCTAGTTCACAGTTTCCAAATACGCACTCGACGCCGACTGGATTCGCTCGCCGAAAAAAGATCGGGCCGTTCACATTTGTTGCCGCTAGAGCACTATATAGCTGCTACGGAGCAGAGTAGCGCAATCCTTTGATCCGCGTGTTTCGCCGACAACTTGGCCGACAGAGCAGCTTGGCGCAAGTCACGTGGTACTCAGGGTTCTAGAAGGCGGCTCGCCCTATGGGAGAATACATGGAAATCGACGCAACACGGCTGATTAAAAATACACTTTACGGCTACGATGTAAAATAGGTAACAGCCGCAGTGCTGAGCGAATCCGCGACATCCTCTTCGCAACACGAGAATGCAGTAAACAAACAACGTGTGTGCAGTGTGCACCGCAGTACGTACCGTTTGTTCCCAATTCGGTTCCACTTAGCTTCCATAGCTCGTCCTTATATTCATTGTCATTCTATCGAGCATGCGTCTTGTCATAAAGTACGACGTGGTTTTTCACCGCTTCTATTAGTAGCTCCGCTGACACTGCTATAGTTACAGGCACAGACGGCACAGACACAGTGGACGCCATTCGCAATACCGCCTGCTCGGACAGGATCTGACGTCGGCAAGCGCCACTTCCCCAGTGCGTTCTCATTGGCTTGCGGCGAGCGAAAACTTTTTTCCGGCGTTGAAACTTGGTCCCAGAGCGATCTTTGCTTTCCGCCGGAAAATCTGCCTGCTTTCGTCGCCGGGCATCAGAATTCCCGCGATTTTGGCCGCCGGTTCGCAAGTGTGAACGAGGCATTAATCCCCTCTATCCTGGGAAACGTGGCGCCATTCATTGTTGTGGAAATGTTCGAGACACGTGCGCGCGCCACTTCTGGGAAGAACATGGCGTCTGAAATCTAGCTGAGTACTGCGCTGTGCCGCCATGATCTTCCCAAGGGCTGCGCGTTGCACGTGCCTCGTGCATCGACGCACCTTGCGCTGCTTTAGGCCGCACAGCCCGCTCTGTGAAGCACCGAAGAAGTTGCACGGCCGAAGTCAGCGAAGCGAGGCCACTTCACGAGAGCGCGCGCACGGCCTTCGGCCATCGAAACGGGGCCGTACACGCCACTACACCGCAGACGAACTCAGGGAGCAGAACAACGACATTCATAATTTGGCCTTCATAACTCATAAGAAGTGCTTAGGGGTCGTCGGTCTTTCTCGTTCTTCAAGAGCCCTAGTCCGTTGACATACGCCGATGGTGAAGTGGCTGTCGACCTCTTTAGCCCGACCTATTGAAACGTTGGGATGCTAAGTGTTGAGGACAATGATTGGTGAAGGTCTTTATTTCTCAAAATTTTGACCAACCAGACTGAGTGCTGTCAAACATGTTTACGTTTAAAACCTGCATTTCTATACTTTTATTTTAGCAGTAAGGCGTCCTGTATGGAATTATCTAGAAGAATACTATTTCTTATCTATCTTTCTGCACATTTTGTGTATTTGCCTTCAGGTCTATAATGTGAGCACACAGTCCTTTTTGGCGTAGCCCGCGACCCCGTGTTTCACATTTCCGAACACCGAACAAAAAAGCGCATTCCGCAGACTCAACAGATGGTGTATTCTTGAGTATCATCCTCCCTTGTCGGTCTCAAGCGGTTATGTGAACTTCGTACGTCAAAGTTATTGGTGACAATAAAAAAAAAACAATATTTTATTGCTGCCTGCAGAAATGTCAACATAACTAAAGGGCCGATCACCCTAAAAATATACATCATAAGTTAATGCATGCCCAAATTATCTGAAATATGCTTTGCATGTTTTTTCCGGCATTTTTATCCTTGAGAGGCTCGTCTATAAGTGATTTGGGAGAACCTTGAACAAATGTTTTATTTTGAAGCTGATCTAAATAACATATGTGTTCCTTGACCCATATTGAAGTCCTCAACGATATAGGGGTCCGTTGAACTTTTTATGTGATGAACAAGAATTTTATATGTCTGTGGGCTGGACGAAAACAAAGTACAAAAATGGCACGTGGCGGAATTATGCTGATTGCGCACGCAGACCGCCAGAAAGTAACCAATTAATTAGCTGTAATGTCGAGAAGAGTATGAAATACTACTTTTTTCTATTTAACAAAAAATATAAAAAAATAGCACGGGTGATGTTTATTTGCAAATTGAATTGACCGACATCTTGACAAGAACAAACCTCAAACACCAAGCTATGTAGAAAATGTTCACTTCGGTCCGCGCTATTTTAGGCCATATCAGATCTGCGTACGAAGTTCATTCTTTTCCGCATGATTATTCGCCTGCATTACGGTGCTGAGTGATTGGTTAGGGAAGCAAGCGTTGTTATTGCCGCTCAGTGTTTCTATAAAAGGTAGACTGAAAGGGTGTGTCCTAAAACTTTCCTGGAATTTTGAAAATATTATTGCCTCTAGCACATTTGAGTTAACATCATATATATTGTTAAACGCATTTTGTAAACTAGATTTCAGGATATATGTTGCGAGGACGCGCCCATTTCATGATTTTATGCACTGTAATTAACTCAAGCAGC
The DNA here is from genome assembly GCA_013358835.2 of Ixodes persulcatus. Taxonomy (NCBI): domain Eukaryota; kingdom Metazoa; phylum Arthropoda; class Arachnida; order Ixodida; family Ixodidae; genus Ixodes; species Ixodes persulcatus. Next base: position 13,206 of record JABSTQ010004306.1, read on the forward strand.
ACGGATTTTGGCCAAGCAATGGCCAATGTCTAGAGATGGTCTTTTGGCCAGTGGCCAGAGAGTGACCATTCATTGGCCAATGCTTGGCCAATGGCTGATGGCTAGTGGCCATTGGCCAATCGCCAGATAAAGGACAGTCACCGGCCAGTCTCTGGCCACTGTCTGGCCACTTGGCCAAGGACCATTGCCAGCCATTGGCCGATGACTGGCCAACTCTGTGCTGCTTGGGAATTCCTCAGTTCAAGAACACAGCAGTCAACATTAAATACTGAGACGCAAAGTTGTAGCATTAACGGGTATTTTAGGCGACCTACCAAACTGATAACCTTTAGATTCAAGTAAAATATATGAGACTGAGGTAAAAAAAAATGTTGAGTAATATATGTTAATATAGCTTTTTTTACGGTTTCATTGAAACTAAATTGCTCTATTTATTTTTGTACCTGAAAATAAAAGTGGATTCTACGAATGATAAAAAGCTATAAATATCGTTTCACTATTGAAGTAGTGCCTATTGCGGAAGAAACGCGGAAAATATATTCTCAGTTTTGGGGATAAACCGGTTCGAACCGGTTCGAACCGTTATTTTTTGCTCCCCACAACTGAACCGGAGCTGAACCGAAAGCCGTGAGCCCGAACCGGAACCGAACCGATAAAACTTTCGCTTCGACACCCTGGTGTCAGGTTCTCTTCCAATGATGTTTTCTGACGATCTAGCATCCGTAATTTTCTTCCTTGCATTTGAGGCGATTCTTCAACAAATACTCTAATTCCGTTTTTAAGCTTAATTTTCTGTTCAATGCATTCTATGGCTTTTTCACTTTTGACGAAAAATACCCGAACTATTTTTGGCGTGTTTTGCATGGCGCCTGGAATTTTGATAAATACGAACAACGTCAAAATAATGCAATATTTGTTCGATAATTAAAATATATATATATATATACATATATATATATATATATATACATATATATATATATATATATATATATACATTTCTTACCTTGAAATTTCTTTGAGTAATTCTTGAAACTCGGCAATACATGGTCCGCAAGAAACGTGTTCCAATTGTTCTAAATAAAAAAAAAAAAATAAACGTGTCGCTAAGTCTATCTTGCAGTCAGTTACCGCTGGGAGGTTTCTGTCTCAGCAACTTGTCGTACTCAAGCACCATACCCACAGTTGCCTTAGTTGGTCGCATTATCTCCCAGACATCATAAAACATACAAACAAAAACTGTGAGATTTTTGTTTTATTTGTGATGTGTCTGATATTGGCTCTGACAACTTTTTGGGGCGCTCGGTCCTCAGGGTGCTGTACTTGGTGATTGCGCTGTTTTGCACTACCTTTCCAGGGTAGCACTTTAATGTGGGCAGTCTGCTGACAGAATAGTTTGAGTTACTTCTCTCGAAATACCTATTCTCCAATTCCAATAACGATGGATTGTAGCGGACGTCCATGGCTACCTCAGCCAACTCAACGTATCAAACGAAAACGCGTCACTACGACTCTCTCGAAGGTCACATGACATGTTCCCTACAATCGTCCTTGACTCTCTTCCAATCTTGTCCTTCCACCAATGCCCTAGACCTCCCTCTTTTCGTTCCTTTTCTCTTTCATGCTATCCACGGGTACTCCGGCATAAAATGTGGTTATTCTATGTCTCTAAGTTGTGTGTTTACGACCCCGTATACGTTGAAATTTTCCTATTGGAGTTTGTATTCTATGTCTTTTCACTTCACCCTATTCTTGCCACCTTGCATCTTTATGAACCCTAATTCTGTTTTATCTTTTTCTCCTGCGAGTCTTAGCCCTGCCCTTCCTTCTTGCCTTTTCCCTCATAAGACAGGGGTCTCCTCGGGCATGTCGGCACCCGTAAAGAAAACCTAGGTCTACGTCCTGTTCGCTACCCTACCTGCCTCACGAAGAGTACGCGTTAACAGATGCCATCCCAGGAGAAAGAGTGGTGTGCTCCAGTCCCATAGATCTCTTGGTTGGCATCCATAAAGTCGTACCTAAGGGCCCCCATCTTCTCCCGCATAACAACGTTCCCCTCAATAATCTCCTTGGCTACCTTCGGCCTCTTTCCCTGGACATGTGGGATAATTCATAATACAGTGCGCAGACCCCTTCCGACATGGCCCGGCGTTTTGTCACTTCGGCCTCTATTTGCTTCCCCAAATGCCGCCACTTCAAGTTGTGTACGTCATTTACCCCTGTGTGCACAACTATGTTTTTTCCCTTCATGCTGTCCAAAATCTTGTCCTTGGCGCTATCCATTCCTTCACTAAAACTCCTGTTTTGAATGTCCTTAACCTGCTCCATCTCATCACTCATCGCCGTCTTTAACTCCGCCTCTTTGCATCTTGACATATTCGAACTTTCTACCACGCACACGTGTGGTGACAGGTGACAGGACAGGGAGAAAGGAGACAGAGCGCAGGATTGTACCATCCTGCGCTCTGTCTCCTTTCTCCCTGTCCTGTCACCTTCCTCCTCGGCCATCTGAAACTGTGTCCGTCTTTTCTCCCGTGGCCCTTTTTTCCCGTGACCCTTTTCGTGGCCCGAGCGCTCGGTGGCGCTCGCTACACTGTCAGCGCGCCATATGGATAGACGCTGAGGAATCGGTGGACCGTTTGACGCAGATTACCTGCGGTGGAATGAAGTCGTGTCGGTGTTTTTATGATAAGTCTAAAGTTTGTGCAAAAGTCGGCGGAAAGTGAGCCTGGTTTGAAAATCATCCTTCCTTGTCCATGGAGGCTTTGACGCCGGTTGCGCTAGGAGCGCTATTCGACGGCACCTGCTCGCGTGCAAGCAACGAAGAAGTACCCATTTTCAACACCGCTCTTTCGAGGTGCTTGTCAGCTGACAGATCTAGGAACGTGTTCAGATAATGGTAGTCCGAACGAGGGTCCTAATGTCCTCCTGATAAGGCTGATTATACCCTTTGTAGTACCCGATGCCGACGACAAGCGCTAAAAAAAAGAATTGCCTTAAACACAATAACACCGCACCACGGTTGACGCTAGTAGCGAGTTCAGGTAGACACTTTTTCACGCGCTCCAAAATAACAACAAAATAAGCATTTCTAGCTAAATTGCCAGATGTCATCACCCTAAGCAAAGCGCGCATGAAGGCACCTTAGTCCTGGGAAGTAGCAATATATTGGTTCTTTCGCACCCCGCAATACATAGTTAATAATTGCGAATACAAAAGTGCGACATTTATATTTTAGAACACCCTGTTTTGATGGGAAATAAACTCACCCATCGGAGATCTTGATAAGGAGAAGGGCTGAAAGCTTTTGAAGGGACAGCTGGCTGCTTCGATGTAAGGGCTCGATCGGGCACCAAGCCTAGTCGAGTTGAAGAACGAGCTTCAGAGAGATCTCTCTAGAACATATCTGCATATACGGAGCAAAACGTGCTAGTTTAAGAACAGCAGGTTCAGCAATTTTCCCATATGAACAAACATTACATGAGATAGAAGGCAGGCAGAGTTGCAGATGCAGGCGTAACACCGAAGCCGATGTTCAGAATGAGTGAACGAGGCGAGTTCTTTGTTTTCTTCTTCCCTTGATCAAGCCCGTGAGAACGCGCAGCATGAGACTAAAAGCAAATTTGACCTGCTTGTAATTGCACGTACAGTCTCAAATAAGCAACAAAAAAGTGGGGGTTGAAGATTATAAAAAGAAATATTACAAAAATGAAAAAAATAAAAATAGCTATAGCTCGAGAAAGGGAAGAAGGGGGAGGTGGAAACTTGAAATGATTTTCCTCGACGAGCCGTTCTTCGCGGGTTACTCCACGCTTGGGCTGGGGAAATGCGTATTAAATGATATAGCATTTCGCACCGTCTTATACTGCGTAGACATTTCTTTATTAAACTGCTGAGAAAATGCTTGAAGAATAGGCCATATGCGAAATCCTTGCCAGCTATCATCATCATGCCATTAGGAGCCGCCATATTGGGGGGTTTATCACATTTTCCAGTTGTGGACGAGGCGCATCTGCATTTAACTCGGTTTTCATGATATTAGGGCAGTTTATTTGTAAACTCAATGGGTTGTTGGTTAGTTTCGGATCAAAGAAGAAAAGAAAGACGGCCGCCAAATTCAGGAAAAGGAATTGTCAGCAACGAGGTCGCAAGACTCGTCACTCAAGCAGTGAACTGGGCCATCCAGGTCAATGAACGGTATTTCTCGAAGACGTTCTATGACGGGTTCGTACTGGACTTGCAGCAGGTGATCATATTTTAGTTCTACGACTTACACTTTGTCGGGACTATTGATTTTCGGGCGAACTCGTCGGTACGGGAACCCCCCAATATGGAGGAAATCTGATCATTGATCATGAATACACTAGATGGCGCTTCTTTTTGCATATGGTCTATTCTAGGGATATTTTTCCTGCAACAACGGACAAAGCATACTGTAGGGGAAGCACAAAGGTAAACTCACTCACTCTGAAAATAAACGCACACCAGAAAAACGGTCACTCATGTCGCGCTGACTTACAACTCAAATTGTATTTTCGTCTTCTTTATTTTTCTTTTACCCGTATTAAACTTGTCCTATCTCACTTCGTTCTCTTCGGTACAAAACAAATAGCAATGTCTATCTATACTTCGTTTCACCTTATGTCCGAGCGCGGACGATTTTATAAAACGAAGGGCCAATAAAACAGCGCAGAAAGCGCAACGTCATGGTGTGCTCTCTGCGCTTGATACGACTAGCCGGCGGAAGAGCACGCACAGAGACACGGCGAATACCGGCTGGTCCTATCAAATGCAGAGTGCACGCCATGACGTTCTGCCTCTTTCGCTGTTTGATTGGCCCTTCGGCTCATAACATCAGCCGCGCTCGGACGTAAGCTGAAACGAAGTATATACTTCGTTTCAGCTTACGTCCGAGCGCGGCCGATGTTATGAGCCGAAGGGAATGTTATATAACATTCCCTTCGAGAGTCAAGATATAACGATTCTTGTCCAGTAAGCGTTATGGTTGGACCACTAACACAAGTGTCACTAATTCGTATGATGTTAGCTGCCTCTATTATCTGAAGTGTTAATTGCTGATAGTTCTTTTCAATTACGGTGCTATTTTCGAAGTCCGCAGTGCACCCACAGTCACGGCAGTGAATACCCAAATGTCCTGAGTTAGGTAATCGGGTGTTGTTGTTATGTTCCCTTTATCTGTCATTTATACATCTTCCAGTTTGTCCTATGTACTGTTTGCCGCATGAAAAGGGAAAGAAATAATTCACTCCTTCCGAGCAACGTATTATCTGGGGTTCTATGCTTTTCAGTGCAGCTGGTATTAGTTTTTGGTATAGCGTTAACTTTTTTACATAGGCCAGAGAGTTTGATGGGGGCGGGAAAGTCTACATCGATATCTGCGCGATTCCCAGTCTTCTTCAGTTTATGAGAAATGTTAGGAATGTAGGGGATGACTGTATCGGATCTGGCGCGTGCTGCATAAAGCGAACCGATAAGGGGTGGAAAAAAAAGAAGAGGAAGTTCTGGTTCCTTGCTCCCCGACACCCGGCCCGTCTTGTCTTGTCGGCAATACACAACGATACATGGTGTCAGAAGTGCCCAGCCGAGCCACGCACTTCTTTGAAGAACGACAGACGCCGCCAGAAGATCCAATCGGATCATGAATTTCGTGAAGCCGCCGGGTCCGCTCAGCACGACAAGGGAAATAAGCAAGAACTGGCGGATATTCAAGCAAAGGTTCGAACTCTTCCTGACCGCTTCGGAACCTAGTGACAAGCCTCGACCTGAGTCATCAAAAGCAGCACTTCTCCTAAGCATTGCAGGCGAGGAAGCAATTGAGATATTTAATACGTTCAACTTCGCAGAAGACGAGAGCAACGCCGACTATGCTACTGTCGTCAAGAAATTTGAAGAGTACTGCGCCGCTCAGCACAACGAAGTACATGAACGCTACGTGTCCGGAACAAAGTACAAGCCCCGGGTGAGCCCTTTGAACACTTCTTGAGAGAGCTGAAGAAGCAGGCACGACTGTGCAACTTGGATGCGCAAATAGACTCTATGATAAGGGACCAAATTGTTTACGGAACCAACGACGACAAGGTTCAACAAAAGCTACTCAGAGACAACAGTTTGACCTTACAGAAAGCCGAACAAGTCTGCAAGGCGGCTGAAGTATCAGAAACACACAAAAAGGTCTGGGCCCCGGAGCAGAAGCAAGTGGATCCAGTCCACAAGACAAGCGTGAGCCAAAAAACAAAGCAGTCCAAGCTCTTCAACTGTGGCAAGTGCGGACGGACGCACGCGCCTCGAAGCTGCCCAGCATTCGGGCTGACCTGCAAAAAGTGCCAAAAGCAGAATCACTTTGCCAAGTTCTGCAGAACGTCCACTCAGGTCGGCGAGCTACAAGACTCCGAAGACGACTTCGAGGTTCTAGACGTGTCGTCGAGAAGCGCCGTGAACCAGCGTGACTGGATAGTTCAAGCACGAGTAAAGAACTTGTCAGTTGAGCTGAAGGTCGACACAGGAGCACAGGCTAACTTACTGCCCTTTTGAAAATATTGCAAAATGCATCCAAAGCCGTCACTGGAGCCCAGCAGTGCAGTATTGCGTTCTTATGGCGGGGGCGTAATCAAGCATATGGGTGTTATGCGAGCGGAAGTGGCACTGGACGACCAAACTGCTGTCCTCGACTTCTTCGTAGTACGCAAGGGACACCAAGCCATCCTCGGGCTACAAGCCAGCGAGCACCTTGCATGCTGTCTCGAGTACAAAGCGTGACGAGGAGCTACTCCGAAGGAATCGTCGAAGATTTTCGCCATCTGTTCACTGGCACCGGCTGCGTCCAGCGAGTCTACCGAATGGTTCTGCGGGACGGAACCACACCAGTGGTCCAAACGGCGCGACGTGTACCGCTAGCACTGCAGGAACCACTCCGCGAGGAACTGGACCGCATGGAGCGCGCAGGCGTCGTAGTGAAGGTCACCGAGCCCACAGATTGGGTAAGTCCACTCGTCATTGTTCGAAAGAAGGACGGAAAGATACGGGTATGCATCGACCCCAGGAAAATAAACGAATGCATAAAAAGGGAACATTACATCATGCCGCGGCGGGAAGATATAGAAGCCGAGCTGTCAGGAGCAAAAGTGTTCACGCGCCTCGATGCGAATTCAGGATTCCATCAAATCCCTTTGGATTACCAGACGTCCAGGATTTTCACCTTCGCAACGCCCTTTGGCCGTTACCACTACCTACGACTACCTTTCGGTATAGCGTCTGCTTCCGAAGTTTTCCAGAAAACTCTAAACGAAATTTTTAAAGCTCTTCCTGGCGTCAGAGTATACGTCGACGATATACTAGTGTGGGGCTCGTCAAGACGAGAGCACGACGAACGCCTAACCTCAGTGCTGCGAGCAGCCGAACGCGCCGGACTAACTTTCAACCCAAATAAATGCGCTATCGGCGTCGAGAAAATCGAGTTTCTCGGAGACGTTATTGACGAAGAAGGCATAAGGCCATGCCCGTCCCTGATCAAATGCGTGACGGAGCTACCGGCGCCAGCGGACAAGCTCGCGGTTCAAAGATTGCTAGGCGTTGTTATTTATTTCAGCAAGTTCCTACCGTCTTTATCTCAGAGGACAACACTTCTTAGAAGCTTGATCAAGCAAGATTCTGTTTTTGAATGGACGGCCAATCATGCTGCAGAATGGAAGCAAGTGTGTGAAAGTCTGAGCAAGCAGCCGCTGCTATCAATATTCGACCCCTCTAGACCAACAAAGGTTTCATGTGATGCGTCGCAAAACGGGATCGGTGCGGCGTTGATGCAGAATCACGACGGCACGTGGAAGCCGGTAGCGTATGATTCGCGAACGCTCACAGACACGCAGCAGCGCTATTCGCAGATAGAAAAGGAAACGATGGCCGTCGTGTTTGGATGTGAAAGATTTAACCACTTTGTGTACGGCCGGAGGATTATAGTCGAGACGGATCATCGTCCTTTAATTGCTATATCACAGAAAGCGATCGGCGACATGCCGCCAAGGTTGCAACGTTTTTTTTTACGGCTGCTGCGCTACGACATTGAAATGAAATATATTCCAGGAAAGCAACTCATCCTGGCCGACATGCTGTCACGGGCGACAACCAAAAGTGACTCGGGTGGCGTCGACACCGATGATGTCGAAGTACACGCCGTAAGTGTTGTTTCTTCACTGATTAGCGATGCCACGTGGAACCAGTTGGCTACAAAAACGAGCCTGGACAAATCTCTAAAAAATGTCCTAAAAGAACTCGAAACTGGAAAACCAATCGTGGGTAAGTGGAAATCGTTTGATGGAGAGCTTTCACAAGTCAAGGGGGTCCTCATGAAAGGCTGCAAAGTCGTAATTCCGGACAGCATGAGACGGGAAATGTTGAAAAGAATTCATCAAGGACATATGGGCGTCAATAAGTGCAAAGCAAGGGCGCGACTCCTTGTGTACTGGCATGGAATGAATTCAGACATAGAAGCGTTCGTGCAGAGGTGTTCTGTATGCAGAAAGCACGCATATAGTCAACCACGAGAGCCCTTGACGATGCGTCCTGTGCCAGACCAACCGTGGTACCGCGTAGGAATAGACATCTTCGAGCGCGGAGGAAAGTCGTACTTATGCGCATACGACGCTCTATCTAACTTTCCGGAGGTCAAGTTACTCAGAGATACTTCTGCAAAGACTGTCATTGAGGCAACAAGCGCAATCTTTGCAAGGTATGGCATACCAGTGGAGGTCTGTTCTGACAATGGCCCACAATTTTCAAGTCACGACTTCGCATTGTTCTCTAGAACGTACGACTTCAAACACGTCACATCTATTCCAGGGTTCCCACGATCGAACGGTCTAGCAGAAAAGGGAGTACAGGTGGTCAAACGAATTTTAAAGAAAACCAGCGAAACTAACGAAGATTTTTGGCTGGGACGTCTTGCTTATAGGACCACTCCACAAGAATCGAGTCCAGCACCTGCCGAGGTACTTCAAGGGAGAAGGCTGCAAACATCGTTGCCAGACGCCCATGTCGGCCCTGGTCACCAAGTACGCAAGCATCGCCAAACGGTTCATTCCAGGGGGCCACTTCCACATCTCAACCCAGGAGATGCCGTTCGAGTCAACAAGGGTGCATGGACCACGAAAGCTCAAGTCCTGAGACCTTCTGGGCATCCCCGATCGTACAACGTCATCACGGCGGAAGGGAAACTGCTGCGACGCAATCGCCAGCACTTGCTGGCTACCAAGGAGGCATTCCGCTTTGACGAAGATGACGACAGTGATGACGACACACGTCGAGATGTCACTACAACACGCCGCTGCCAATCGGAATCCGCTAACCAAGCGCAAACAGAGACTAGTGCTTTGATGGCTAGTGCTCCTAGGATCACGTCACCAACAGTAGCTCCAAGAAGGTCGCTCAGGCAACACAGACCCCCACGCCGGTTGAGTTACGACCGGGACTTTGTTCAAGAACCATGAACTGTTGTTGCGTCTCTTGACCTAGTTTGAACTGTTCTTGTGTGTTTTCTTATTTTTGTTTTGACCACAAAAGAAAGGGGATGTATCGGATCTGCCGCGTGCTGCATAAAGCGAACCGATAAGGGGTGGAAAATAAAGAAGAGGAAGTTCTGGTTCCTTGCTCCCCGACACCCGGCCCGTCTTGTCTTGTCGGCAATACACAACGATACATGACTACCGGTCTTTGGTTACTGTATCTGTCGCGTGGCTTGCGGGATATGATTTGACCTTTTTTGATCTGTTGAAGGGGACTTTCGGCGACTGAAGTTAATAGATGTGAAGGATATCCCGCACTTAGTATCCGAGATACTTGTCCTGCGAAGCTTGTTAGGCCTGAAGTGCGGGAAGGGCTTGAAAATAGAGCTTTTTAAGCACTGATTGACTATGCCTCTTTTTACCAATTTAGAATGCGCCGAAGCATAACTTAGGAGTGTTTTTTTTTGCCTCTCGGCTCATGTGACCAACAGACATGATGGGGCTAAAGAGACAATCTTAGGTCCAGAAGTCTTAATGATCCTAGCTCTGGAAGCTCGTGTGTAATCTCAAAAGGGTTTAAACACGTTTTAAACTTGACGAGCACATCGGGCACATGAATCGGGAAATTTGTTTCGTTGGCGTCCAGTGTGACACCAACGAAGGAGTTACACTTGTGTTAGTAGTCCATCCATAACGCGTACTGAAAAATAATTGTTATTTCTCGACTCTCGAAGGTAATGTGTGATAGATATTGCTATTAGTTTTGTACAAAAGAGAATGTAGTGAGATATGGCAAATTTAATACTGGTAAAAAAAAAAGAAAGAAGACGAAAATGCAATTCGAGTTGTAATTGGAAGAAGAGTTCGGAACTGATAGGACGTATTTTTGTACGGCTCCTGCAAAATTAACCTAGCGCCCACTTCACTGGCCTGCGGGTTCCCTGCGGCCTTGACCCTGGCCTCGGGCCAGACCAGCTCGGGTGGTGACCTATTACCATCGCCGCCGGAGGCTTCCGGCACAGAAATGTCCAGCCTCACCCAGCAACAGCCACCACCCGGAGCCAACAATTTCCCCGATGACAGACCTCTATAGGGAACCTTTCACCCACTGCAAGTAAGCCTTCCACCATTTCAAGAGCAACCACAGAGACCACCGCCCCCAAGTCTCGAACATACATTTAATGTATTAGCGACACTGATTCAGCAGAACCCCGCATTCCTCGAGGCACTGAATCATTTTATGGCGCAGTTCACACCGCCTCCGCATGCTGAACACTGCCCACCTCAACAAGTGCGGCAAAAGGAACCACGGCACCGGCGTCCATCGACACGAAGTAGTGCAAGATCTCGCTCGCCTAGAAGCGAAACAAATACGCAAGATGACACGACATTGTCAGAAGAACACCGGCATATTCCGGATAGCAACCATTCCTATACAGCACGTTCGCTGACACCAGATGGCAACCAGTTTCCAACAGTCACCGCATCTCAGTGCCATGGCGGCCTTAACCAAGAACACAACACCTAAGTGCCAATGCAACATAGAACGTCACCGCAAGCTGCGTCGCGGAATATGGAGGGAGATGACGACCAAGAGTGGCCGCTCCCGGGCGCAACACAACGAAAGAGGAAAAGAAACCCACTGACTCCGGAGGATGCGGAAGCGTCAAAACAAATTCCACAACCAACACAGACGGTGGTACTCCGGTCCATTGGAAGAAAGGCAGTGAATGCCTTCACAAGGCACGAAATCTTTGACGCTGTCAAGCAAACCGGCATTCAGAGCAATGAGCAGTACACTGTTCGGCGTAATGAAAAGGCAAATGCAATAGCCATAACAACACGCGACTTTCTAACATTGGAGAAACTTCTCAAGGTGAAGGAAATACGAAAGGGCACAGAAGTACACCAACTGCAGCCCTATAAAGCTATGTCAGGGAACGAATGCCGGGGGGTACCCTACCTCCCGGGTGAGGGAAACGAGGTGACCGCCGAGTCTCTACAGGCAGTCATTGTGTGCAAGAGTCGCAAAGTCGTTGCAGCAAGACCGATGGGACCCAAGTGGAACACCATCCTCGTGACATTTGAAGGCAGAGTTCTCCCCAAGAGAGTCAGCTGCATGAGCGAGGTCCTTAATGTACGCGAGTGCCGCCCACGTCCACTGGTGTGTTGTCGCTGCCACGCTATCGGACACAAGATGAATGTGTGCCCTAGGGACACTGCTCGATGCGGAACGTGCGGCTCCGAGCACGACGGCATGGAAGGATGTGCGCAAACCCCAAAGTGCAGGGACTGGGGCGGTGCCCACGTAGCCACTAGCAAAGACTGCCCGCAGCGAGCGATCCCACAGCGGCGCAACAACCAAAACCCAACAGTAGGAAAGGATCAAGGACAGGAACAGCCTCGGCCAACAGCTCCTGCGCCACCGGCACACTTAGGCGGCGGAACCTCATATGCAGCTAAGACCACGGGATTGATTCAACCCAAGACACCACCAACGCATCAATCACAACAGGCCGAAATAATGTTACAAACTGCACGCCCAGCAGGCAGTGTTCGCGCGACTGGAAAAACAGATCACCGCGCTCCCGGCGGCCATACATATGCTCATTAACACGCATAATGCCAAGCACTAATCAACTTAACACACACGCCAACCAACAGAAATTACCCCCCACACGTTAACACACCTCACGGCGTTCCAACCCATCCTCGAGGATACTTCAATGGAACTGCGGAGGGTTGCAGCCAAAGCTACCGGAACTTAAAATTCGTCTGCAAGCACTAAAATACCGCGCACCAGACGTTATCCTTCTTCAGGAAGTTAATGTTGATAAAATCAAAATTCGAGGATATAACACATATATACAGCCGAGCATTAAAAGACGAACAAATAACTACGGTGTCGTAGCCACATTAGTCAAGAACAACCTTACACAAACACAATTAAATTCCAAGACAGCGTGTTCAGACGACCGTGAGATCGTCTCTACGCGAGTCAAACACGGAGATACTGTGATCGACATACACAACACATACATAAGGCCGTCCGTGAGCTCCAACGAGGCTGCTTTGATCAAGGGACTCGTAGCAATGTGCCGGCACACCATCCTGGCTGGCGACTTCAACGCTCGTCAGACCGCGTGGGGAAACTCCGAGGAGAACACCCGGGGAAAGAGCATAAAAAGGCCTGCGTTGCAGCCAAGCTCAAGCTTTGCAACAGCCCTGAAGTACCCACCCGGTTGGCCCAGATACCCGGGCATAACGACACGTCACCCGACCTAACCTGGGCATCACCGAAATTGAAATTTCAATGGCAAGTACAGTCGGACCCTATGGGCAGCGATCACCTTCCCATTTTTATTCAGCTCTCCATTTGCTCCTACCCAAGACGGCGAGCAACCTTCACCAAGTGGGAACCTACCGTACCGCAATAGGTCGTCACAATGGCGTCCCCCTCGCGGAGCGCATTCAGCTCACGCTCAAAGAGGCCCGAACCGAGTACCAGGTGAAAGAGGACACGACACCCCACGACCTCCACCTGGTCAAGCTGTGGGAATAATGCCTCAAGCCGCTCGTTCGGTACAGGGCCAGGAAATCCCTCACGAACAAGATCTGCCAGAATCAGGCCACAGCCGAGGACAAAAGATACACGATCGAGCTCTGCCGCACCACCTGGAGAGGGATGTGCAACTCTTTCAATGACAGGACAGGCTACATGAAGGTATGGCATGCGTACAAGGGACTCGCCGGCAAGACTAAAACCCGCAACACCGGGAGCAACCTAGCTCTGCGTCTTAACACAACCGAGGAACAACTTGCGGAATTAGCCGGGGAACAGTTCTTTCCTCAACAACCTACGCCGCCACCAGCCGAGGTCTACACACTACTGCCCATCATAAACGAACAACAGGGGGACGCACCATTCACTATGGCGGAGCTCATTGACGCCCTTAGCTTGGCGAAGGCGAACTCTGCACCTGGTCCGGACCAAGTCACCATAACGGCGCTCCGGAACCTTTCGATGGAAGCGATGAACAAACTCCTCGACACATTCAATGCGGTCTGGATGGAAGGCGCAATGTCGGCGGAGTGGAAACGGTCCACAGTGATTCCCATTCTGAAGCCCGGCAAGACTCCACACGCAGTAGAAAACCTTCGACCGATATCCCTCACTTCCGATTTAAGCAAGGTATTGGAGCGCATGGTCACCGGTCGCCTGCAATGGATCCTCGAGACTACGGGCGCCCTCCATCCCATGCAGACTGGTTTCCGACCTCAAATGTCAACTCAAGACAGCCTGGTAATTATTCATCACTACCTCTACGAACGCCGCCTCTCCAATTTTCAGCCTCGGACACTCGTCGCCATCGACTTGCGAAAGGCCTTTGACTCTATCCCGCACTCCACCGTGGTCGCTACTGCACAGATTCGAGGCATACAGGGCCGCCCCTTAAATTTTATCAAAAACATTTCTAGAAAATCGCACTTACCAGGTGGCGATCGGAAGTACAAAAGAGTGCTGGAAGGCCAACAACATCGGCGTACCTCAAGGGGCGGTTCTGTCGCCGCTCCTTTTCAACCTCGCCTTGACCGATCTCACCCTAGCCCTTGAGGCCGTTCCACAGGTGCGTTATACCAGTTATGTGGATGACGTCACCCTGTGGACGACAGCCGGACCGGCATCCGACCAGCAATACCACATGCAACGTGCCCTAGACCAGGGTTGGGCAGTATCGCGATACAAATGTATCGCGATAGTATTTCAGAAATACATTTCGTATCTGTATTTCTGTATCGCGATACATTTTTTCCTCCAGTATCTGTATTCCTGTATCGAAATACCTTTGTAATGGTTTTTTTGTATCGTGATACAATCAGTATGAAATGTATTTCGTTACATTTCTTGAGAAATACTCCTCCCCCCCCCCTTCCCCCACACACACACACACAAAAAAAAAAGTCCGAACGCATTTTTTTTTATTTCTTAGGGCATCAGGGTTGAGAGATGCTGGGGCATTGTTGCTGCTGACCAAGGTTCCTTCCAAACCTTGTTCAGCAGCAACAACCTTGTTCAGCAGTTGGTGGGACTCGAACCAGGTGCCGTGCCAGGATTGGAGTCAGAGCATCTTCTGCCGCAGGTCCTTGGGTAGGAATTTCTTGAGTCATTGTTTGCTGGCATTCAATGTCCGCTTATAAATGTATCTCTTGCCTTAGCGTGCACAGTACACCCATCCGGCAAAGCTGAGTCACACCCAGTCCGTTGCAGCACGAGCCTGGCGGTGGTTGACTTCAAATAGTAGGATGACTCACGCAGTGAGGTTCACACATATTCAAATCACCGTGATTCGAATACGTCTGCGGCTGCGCCCGTAATACTGTACGGCAGAAGACGTGAACGTGACCCACTGCTCTGGGGATCCGAAACCCAGGAAGGAGGCCAGACGTGGCCTCGCTGTGCCGTCGCTGTGCCGACCCAGCCTTCGTACACCTGCTACTCGTCTCGAGCGCGCTGTTTCTCGGAGAGCTCGCACCTGTGCCGGCAATATCAGGTCGCAATCCACGAGGTCTCTGTTTGGGTGATGCTAGGCGAAACTTGATGACTGCAATCTATGTGTCGGTGGCGGAGGGTTTGCAGGAAGGACGTTCACAACAGGGATGCCATCGTATCGTTTTTTCAACTGTAACAGAAGATGAGGCACGTGTTCCAGGATGCTTCAGGTGATCCACTATTCTCGAAAATTCCAAATGACACTGCCTGCATGATCTTCGACGATGTAACCTACAACGAAAATACTATTGCACTTTGATACACCAGCGTGGTAAAGTTTCATGTTCAAGGCCACACCTACAGATAAAGAATAAAAGTTCATTCCACCGTGACGTCATGTGATCAATGTTGGCAGAAACATCCTTATTGGACAGGGGCGTGGTGATGTTTTGATGAGAATCGGGGTGACAACATTTATTTAGAAGTCGAAGTCTTTTCGCATTCCTCGTCGGGCAGACAGGAGGCCAGGGAAGGGACCGCGGTCAGTCCTTGAGGGAACTTTTTTTGAGCCCATTGAAGATTCCTCGTCGTCCGAAACCAATACCTTCAAGGCAAATGCCAAGCCTGTATACGGGAAAGTAATTTCGAGATCAAAAACTTCCACTTCAAGCTTCATCTCAGTTGCCGTCTCTAACAAATGTGAAAAATGTATTGCAGTATCAGTATTTCTGTATTTGTATTTCTGCCCTCCCTAAAATGTATTCCTGTATTTGTATTTCTAAATACTTTTTGCCTCTATTTAAAATGTATTTCCGATACGTATCGCGATACATTTTTACAGATGTATTTTAGTATCAGTATTTTGGCTACTATTTCAATGTATCCCAGTATTTGTATTTCCAAATACATTTTCGAGTATTTCTGCCCACCCCTGCCCTAGACATCGTCACCACTTTCGCACAAAACATCGGACTTGAGCTTTCTAAGAAGAAGACCATGTATGTGGTAATTCCCGCAAAGCGCAAGAAATCACTAACAGACATTCATCTTCACGTGGAAGGCGCTCCCATCACTCAGGCAGACAGTGTGAAAATATTGGGTGTCCCCTTCGACCACCAAGGAAGGGCGAACACATGGATGACGCACGTAAAAAATCAGTGGAAAAACGGTCTGACCCTCCTCAAACTAATTACCAATAAAGTTTGGGGGGCTCAGGAAGACCTATTACGCCGCCTCGTGTGGCCTCTTCTTGTGTCAAAGGTTATTTATAGACTGAACTTTCAAAATCTAACTCAGACGCAGGAGACCACACTCGTCACAGTGAATCGGGCCGCAATGAGGATTGTCACGGGTCTCCTTCGCTTCACGCGGGTGGACGAGCTCGAACGCATCGCGCAGATGAATACCATTCAAGAAATCGCCGAAGAACAACGAATCAGCCAAGCCCTGCGCTTGTACCGGACCCCCCAAGGCAGAACTATCCTGACACTGAGTGGGCGCGCCCATCTCATTGAAGGCCCATTTATGCCGACGTCTCCGCCCCCATGGGAAACGGAGGCGGTCACCGTCGCCAAACCGATTCCAAAAAACCAAGGGAACGACTCGCCGGGACGAAGAGCCACTTAGGCCTCTAACCACATGGCAGAAGGCCGCGGTCTCGGAGGGCACATCGAAGTGTTTTACACAGACGCGTCGCGCTCTGAGACCGGCCGCACGGCTATCGCCTGGTACTCCCCTACAAAACAGGACACGCAGCAAGAAATCACTGAAAACACGAAGAGCACGTGCTCCGCAGAACTGGGGACGATCTTGATGGCGACTCAGGCAGCCATTCTGAAGAGAGCCAAGATCACAGAAACTCGCATATATACAGATTCTCAAGAGGCACTCCGTGAGTTGCGTCGCACGGACACATGTAACACCGTGGTAGCACAGACCCGAACACTGGTGCGCAAAGAGAAGGACGACCAAACGATCACTGTCGCGTGGCTGCCAGGCCACGAAGGCATTCCTGGGAACGAGAGGGCGAATGGGGCCGCGAGGGCAGAGCTACAAGCAACACAGCCCTCACAAGGCCCGGTTCCTCCGCTCAGTCTTAGGAAGGTGCCTGAGGACACTGCCGACTTTGACCTTTGCGAGGTCAAACGCGAAGAACGAGCAGCACGCAAGGCGCGCCGCACTACTCTCCTGCCGCCCAACCCTCACCGCATTCCGAGCAGCTTTCCGCGATGGGAGCGGGTGGCCCTCAACCAACTCCAAACGAAGACGGTGCTGACGCCAGACTGGCTGTGAAGAATCTACCATCCGACGGATCCAGACGACGTCGGCCCCGATCCGAACTGCGAACAGTGCGGCGTTCCTGCCACCTGCTCCCATCTCGTGTGGGACTGCGCGGAATCTGCGCCGGATGGCGAGGCCGCAATCCGCAACCTCCCCTACCACATACGGCCTTGCTCCTACACAGAGTGGACCAAACCAACAACCGCCATTCTGAATGAACTAAAACTCACCTACACATCTCTCATCGGCTTCCTCCAATCCTCCAGGATCGGTAGGTTCATCTAATCATCGTCATTTTTACTTCCCTTCACCCTTTCGCCCCGCCTACTCTGAGGCCTTCAGGCCAGAAGGCGGCATCACAATAAACGTTTTTACAATACACAACAAGTTGTAATTCAGCGCGACGTGAGTGACCGTTTTTCTGGTGTGCGAGTATTTTCAGTGTGAGTGAGTTTACTTTAGCGCTTCTCCTAAAATATGAATATCTAGAATTCCTGTATAGGTTCCCTACGGGAGCCAGAGTTGCGCGTCTGTTTTCCACGTGCCGCCGCGCCTCTATTCGCCGAGATCCGATCACGTGAGGAGCCGTCAATTGCCTTGCAGGAAAGTAGACGTTGCGCGCTCCCCGCCGTACGTTCCCCTGCTTTTGAGAGCGCCGTTCGCCTCGAAGGCGCGGCGCCGCTATTCGCCGAATTCAGTCACGTGAGGAGCTGGATCAACATGCCGTGCAGAAAAGACGGCACTACGGGGATGGCCACCAGTGAATGCCGCCTTCTGCACCACGACACGCTTGAACGAGCAGGGAGTCGATAGTCTTCGCGCGCGATCGTCGAAGACCACTTAAAACTACGGCCACTAAAAAAAAAATAACAAGCTGAAATCATCCACTGGGACGGTTGAAAGGGCAACATAAAAACACGGAGGAAGAATTTGCTGTAGTGAAGCCAGCAAATGAGCTGCGCTTAGAGTATCGGCACTCTGTTCCCCAACATTTTTTTGGCGCCGACATTTTGGTGCTTGTGCAGAGTAGACGCGACTGCCGATCGTCATTATTCAAAAGTGCGATTCCTCAGCATTAGATTCGGTCTTAAAAGGCTCATATATTATTGCTTTGCTCTGTCGCGAACTGTTTAAACATTTGTGGAGGACGAAAAGGCGTTTCCTGTGATTTTAGATAAATCTTCAGATAACTGGCACCAAGGATTTTAAGACACAAAATGAAGAAGTGTTGTTACTCTGAAGCGTAGCTTATTTAGTGGCACAAAAGCCACTAAATAACTTCTTAATAACAAAAGCGCAAATGACAAGGACAGAACACAGAATGAACAGGACAAGCGCTTACTAACGACTGATTGTTTAATGCATGATAAGAGAAAGACGAAAATGAGAGATTTACTAAATTCAAAAGCTAGTTGTATTCGCAAGTAAACTGTTTAAAAATATTTGATAAAAAATGACCAAAATTAAATTGAAAAACGAGACGGATAGAAAAATAAAAAGAAAGAAAAGCAGCCAGATTAATAAAAAAGTTGAGGTACCCTATCTCTTTCTCAGACAGTGAAATTGATGGTGTGCTGATGCACGTGTCTCCTTTTTCTATTATAGTTTTTGCCTCAAAACTTTCTCTGGCGCTCTTGCTCCGAAAGCGCTTGAGTACTTTCGTTTGATTAAATAGAGGAGTGCATTTACGGTCTCTGACATGTATGGCCAAGTGTCCTGACGGTGACGCCTGTAGGGAAAGATCATGCTCTCGTAGTCGCACATTTACGCAGCGCCCAGATTGACCGACGTACATTCTCCCACACGTGCAAGGAATTTCGTACACGATGTTGACGTTGCAGTTGATATATTTATGGCAAAAACTATAATAGAAAAAGGAGACATGTGCATCAGCACACCATCAATTTCACTGTCCGAGAAAGAGATAGGGTACCTCAACCTTTTTTCTTAATCTGGCTGCTTTTCTTTCTTTTTATTTGTCTATGCGTCTCTTTTTTCAATTTAATTTTGTTAATTTTTTATCAAATAATTTTTAAACAGTTTACGTGCAAATACAACTAGCATTTTAATTTAGTAAATCTCCTCTCATTTTCGTCTTTCTCTTATCATGCATTAAACAATCAGTTGTTAGTAAGCGCTTGTCCTGTTCATTCTGTGTTCTGTCCTTGTCCTTTGCGCTTTTGTAATTAAGGTGCTTAACCAACTAGCCCAACAGTTTAATTTTAATCCACAAAATAAGCTAGGCTTCAGAGTAACGACACTTACCCATCTTAAGGCTTATCATCATGGTTGCCAGTTATGTGAAGCTTTATCTCAAATCACAGGACACTCTTTTCCGTCCTTCACAAATGTTTAAAAAGTTCGCGAAAGAGCAAAGCATTATTACGTGAGCTTCCTAACACCGACTATAATGCTGAGGAATTCGCACTTTTGAGTCATGACAATCGACAGTTGCGTCTGCTCTGCACTAAGCGCCAAGGTGGTGGCGCCCAAACAAATATCGATGAACAGAGTGCCGATACTCAATGCATAGCTCATTTTGTGGCTATAGGCAGTACAATGTTGGCAGTACGAACAAGAAATTTTCTTGAAAACATATATGACATCAAGGCACAAGGTTGCTTGTTAAACAGCCTACCCGCTGAACGCCCGCTGGGAAACTGGCGGTAGCATTTTATAATAAGGTTTTAAAGTGGATCATGGTTTCCAATTAATCTGATATTTTAGCATTGCTCCTAATAATGCGATAGTATTGTTAACTACTACTAAAGGTTTTTAGGATGGGTATTTGCCTTCCTCCAATTGTTTTCCTTTCTAAATTTAGAGGAAAATTTAAGTTACGTGACTTTTGTACCAGTTCAGTTTCCCCGCAACATTTAGGGTAAAATATACGTCACGTGACCAATGCAACAATTCAGTTTCCCCGCTATATTTGGCGGGAAAATTTATGTCACGTGGTCTATGCACCGATTCAGGTTCCCTGCTAAATGTATTGGGGAACCGAACACCTATCCTTGTATGCAACGATAAATGCCTTCGGATTCACAGATAATCACCCCTGTGGTTTCAACAAATCCAGTCACCGCAAATCAATATCAGTGATTTACTTTAATACGACCTGTGACTGGCGCAACCCTTTAAAAAAACACCGACAACCAAAAATCGTTTTTTGTAGTTATTTAAACGCTTCAGCATAGTGTTATATAACCAAACGAAATTGCAACACGATAAAAAAGAGTAAAATTTGAGCCCCTTTAGAACAGCGCGTCCTTCTCTCCTTCCGTCTATCTCTGCTGTAACGCAAACTAAATGATGTAGAAAACTTCATCGGAAACTGATTGGCAATTCTCTCGGGTCACGTGACATTACGTACAAATGTACTTTTTCCCTATGCAGTTCGAGCTATGCTCATAGAATGATGCAGTTGGTGGTGTCGTGAAAATGTCGTCACGATGCACTTTGACGATGCAGTTAACTGAGTGGTCGAGACGAAGCCAGAGATCAATCTGCATCGTAAAAGATAGCGACCCTAGCATATGCATCTCTAGTGTTGGGTTCGCCAGCGGATCGAATTTTTAAAGATCTCCGGGATGCTTTCGAGACGAGCGATGCGAAGTTTTTGGGCGAATACCGGCTGACTAAAGGGGTGACTCGCTGGCTGTGCGACCAGCTTCGCGGAAAGCTCCAGCGTTGTCGTGAAGGGCCCCGTGTGCTGACGGCCGAAAGACAAGTCCTCGCAGCTCTATGCTTTTACGCCGCTGGCGGCTTCCAGGGAACCGTCAAGACCAACGAAAGCATGCATTGGTGTTCACCAGTGTTCTGTGAGTCGCGTACTTGGTGATGTCACCAACGCTATCATCGATTACCTCGGATCAAAGTGGCTGTTTCCAACAAACTCAAGCAGAGAAGGCGCTCACAAAAAGGCAGTTCTTCGAGCGATGCAAGTTCAGCGGCGTGATCGATAAATATTCTAGTACTCTTACACGATTCAACACGATTGTGATTTCATTTGAGTGCACCCCATATAAGCGATTTGGCTGAGCGAAAAGCCAAGCAAGCAACGGTAACAGGCTTAAGTTGAGCTAGTTGGTTCATACTTCAGGTAGAGAGAGAGAGATACTTTATTTTAAAGCAACTACTTCAGGTAAGGCCAGCTGAACTAGAATAAACATACACATAAGAAAAACACCATATACATCGGGGGACTAACAACTGATTTTCTTTTTCCTCCTTTTTTACTACGAACCCAACTTGAGGGAAATATTCTACTATAATATGAACCTAGCTTGAGGGAAATAACAATAAATTTAACCCCCGAAGGAACATTTTTTCTTTCTCGTGCAGCACGAGAGAAGTTGCACTAACGCAGTCAAACTAGTCAAAAAGTAAAATTTGTCGTTAGTTGTTTATACAGCAGGAGGTTAGTCTGCCTGAACATGGCGACATTGTTACCCACTGTAGATAAGCAATTTAGCCAGTGCAGTACGGCTGCTAGCCCGGGGTCTTTAACGTGCATCACGAAGTAGTGATGCACGACCGCACGCCGGTACGATGCTCATCCAGATCGAAACGGGCAGAGCGGGGATTGAACCAAGGATCCTCGGGTTCTGCAGCGCGATCTTTCCTTCCACGTGCTCCGAGCTGGTGTGCGCGAGCCCACTCGGCGATTCTCCGAAATTTCCTGTAGGGGAAAAGAAAAACGATGTAGTTTCAACTCAATCGCCACTCTTCGGTGACGTCACCGGACACGTCGAGGTGCAGTTCTTCTCCGATGTAGTTTGTTGGCGATGGAGATTAGGCTCCTCCCACCGGCGACGTCACGATGCAGTTTCTCCACCGCTTTTTCCAGCATAGACAGACCGGAATTCTTTCTCCTTCATGTGATCGCTTCTCTGATCACGTTCCGCGACGTCAATGATGATTGAATATGAAGAAGTATTGAGGTTCCGAAAGTTGCATTATAATAACGCTTATTTACTGTGCATGTGATATGTATTTCGTGCGAACGTTGCTTGCGCACTACGAAGCTCGTTTTGAAATGCCAAAATCAGGTTTGGTAGGTGACCCCGTTGTAACGCCAACGCGTCGACGTCGTCTGTCGTCTCTTTGTAATCTTTGTTTTGATCTTTAAAAAGAAAAAAATCCCGATGGTTGTGCCGCAAGCGAGGGATATGTTGGCGACGGCTCGGAAGATCAGCTATCTCTTTTCTGTACCACACGACCTTTCGGACTTTGAGAAGAAATTAGTTGAACGTTCACAGAGATTAAGTTTGGTACCGTACAAGACGCCTGGTGGAAAGCCGGAAGATCTTGATGAGGACGTCACCGAGTCGTCGCTACTTTCCCCTACTTCAGATTTGTGGCGCCTCGCAAAAAAAGATTTTTAAGATAGCGTTGCATGCATCAAACACTTTACTCCGTTTCATACTTAGCGTGCAACGCTGCCAAAGCTACTGGCGCGAGCGTGGGGCTTGATCTCGCTGATCATTTGCACGCGTTCTCGCGCAAACAAAACCATAGATGAAGCCACGCGCTCGCGCCAGTAGCTTCGACAGCGTTGCACGCTAAGTATGAAACAGAGTATAGTAGAGTAGAAATCGCCTGAAACCACACCTCCTTCTCTTCGCTCATTGGAAGCTTGAGTAGAGAGGCCCTTACGGATATGCAAGTGCTGGGACAGCCCTTGACGCACCCACGACTTCAATGTCGCCCCTGGCGACGCTCATCAAGGTCATCTGCATTTCGTCATCAACTGAACCTTTCTGTAAATCAGAGTGTCGAACCGAACTTTTTTTAGTTCGATTAGTTTTGGGGATTACAACTTTCGGTCTAGTTCTCGTTCAGTTCCTGGAAGGAAAAACATTGACTAAAACCGGTTCGAACCGGCTCGAATAGGTTCGAACCAGTTCGAATGGCTAATTATTTAATATATTTTCCGCGTTTTTACTATTGGCGACGTGCGCGACCAAGAGCGTCGCTTCGGTCAGCTTTCCAAGATTGGCCAAACACTCCTATAACGACTATGGTAGGATGAATTCTACTTTTCTTAATGAAAATAAGAATAATCGCGGACTATCAGACTTGAAGGTGTTGGTTTAGAAAGCGGTGACTACAAGCTTCCATCGTGCTTTTTACACACAATATAAATTGTTGCTGACGATCGATAATCCTTGTCGTGACGTCACGGAGAGGAAACATTAGAGGCAGCCACCAAAACATCTCGTCGCCTATAAGCACTATTTCCGCCCTGATACGAGTGACTAGGTATTATTTTTCTATCGGTCGTACAATCCACTTTTATTTAGAGGTACCAAAAATAAGAAATTGCCTGATGTACTTTGGCCACAACAGTAAAAGAAACTCTAGATTAACATACAAAACGTGGTGTTTATACAAATCAAGATTCCTTTGTTCACCTCAGTCACATATATTATACCTGAATTGAAAGGTTGTCAATAAGTGTTGTAGGTCTCATAAAATACCTATGATTGGTACAAATTTGCCCAGCAGTATTAAAAGGTTAATGTGCTAGATTTATTCGCGTTTCACAATTTCTGCTCTACTCTTGAACTAATGAATTAATAGCAGTGCATAAAACTGTGAAATTGGCACCTCGTGACGATATATACCGGAAAATATAATTTACAAAATACTTTTCGCTATATATATGATAACGACGCAACTGAGCTAAAAGCAATATATTTTCAAAATGTCACGAGAGTTTTCGCACAAGCCCTTTCAGTCTACTTTTTAGAAACACAGAGTGGCAAACTGTCGTGTCTGTGAGTCGTGTGTGTGTGTCGGGCTTACACCAACCCGCATCCCAAGAAAGCGGAGAAACGAACGAGCGCGCAAACACCCTGGGTCGCTTAACTAGTCAAGCAAAAAACTTTTGGCCCG
>JABSTQ010004307.1:0-28941 GCA_013358835.2 Ixodes persulcatus
CGCCGTTTTTGCGCATTCATCACATCGTTATCGGGGGCAGCGGAGGTATCGGAACGATCTACTAAAACTCTCAAATATCAGGCAACGGCTGCAACGAGGAAGCTTTGCTCTATCTTCGAGGTAAAAGTACTTCCATTGATTCGCTGAAGAAGCTCAATGCAGAGCATAAAGCATTCGTGAGGAACAATATGCCACTTTTATCCAGTGCCTAAGTTAAAAGGGTGTTCAGAGTAGCAGTCGACATCTTCAGTAAGAAATAACGTAAAATGTCTGACGAGATATTTGAGTGCCAGCTGTTACTCAAAATACTCAAGGTCATTAAATGAAACAGGTTTCAGTAATAACTTGAACAACCCTCTTCCTTTGCTTCTAAATTGAAGACAATATTGTTGAATGTAACGCCACGGAAGTAACAGATTACGTTTTGGGATAGCGGTCACTTACTTTTATGGAAGGGTAATTGTAATTGTAATAAATTACAATTTAGCCTTGAATAATTGTAAATGCAATTCCTTACTATTTTTCAGTAACGTGTACAAGTCTGCCTCCAACTGAAACCCTGCCCACAAATGACTCATTGCACGTTCTCTTACAACTGTAGAAAAAAAAAACATTGCATTTTAAGAAACTTCTGGGAACTACTTCCGAGTTGCATCGAAGCATGGCTAATATAGTTACCGATGGATTTGATACGAACTGTCTCTCTTATGAGCCTCTTAGTTTTGTTGCGCTCTCTGTGCACAATGTCAGTCTGCGACCAAAGTGCTGTACAATTGTTGAACTCACTAATGTGTTTAGCTACCACAGTCTCGGGTATTCTACATCATGATATATTTCTGTCAGTCCGAGGCAAAAAAAAAAAAGATAAAAAAGTATTTACAAAAGCGAGAAACAGTGTGATCAGAAAGTAAATGGTTCTATGAAAGAAACCGCTTCGATGAAACGGCGTTCGATTAAATGACGTTCGATGAAATGGCTTTGATAGAACGGCGTCTATGAAATCTCGGCACCCAATTCTGAACGTTCTGTGAGATCGGTTCGCAGAATCGTAAGCGAGCTTTTCTCCTCATCATATATAAAATGTCTGGTAAGCTTTTCTCTGCATCCGCCGGTTCTGCGTTGAGCTTTTCTCCGTTGAGTGTTCCTCCGGTGAGTTTTTTTCCGGTGAGCTTTTCTCCGGTGAGCTTTACTCCGGTGAGCAATTCTCCGAGATTCGCCGGTGAATATCAACCTATGTGTGTCTATCCGGATTTAATCCTAGACATCTTTTTTTTATTTACCGCGTTCTGCTGGTGCGTATCCAAGCGAACTAGGAAAACTAAACGTGTCTTGTGAACAGCGGGACTAAACACAGAGCACGGGCACTTGTGAAAATAATTAAGAAAGAAACGATCGGGTGCCACCGCCATTTTCCTGCTCCTGTGAGCAAGCACGTGCCAAAACTTACTATTATACCACCTTCATGCGCATGCATAGGGACCGCATATGGAGACAGTCCTGGCGTAGGCGTATACAAACGTAGCTTATCCATAAAATACACAAACTCATATCTTTGACGCCACTCCGCACTTTCGTTTACCAATGAAGCGCGAGCCCCATGCGCAGGGACGTGCATCAGCTGCACGCGCTCTCGCGCAGCAGGAGCAGCCCTAAAGTTACGAGCTCGAGCTTTTATCCTTCATTGCGGTCCTGTGGTCACGTGCGCAAGCTCACGTGATCACAGGATTGTTTATCACCAGTAAGTTGGCGTATAAAAAGCGACGTCTCAAGACCTTGCTTGGCCACCGTGCATGGGCGGGAAAACGTATTGTTGGGGCACCAGTCTGGTGACCTCGCGCACGCACTAGAAAGGTATCGTTATCAGATTATCTGCGCACCCCAGCAGTGAGATGGTGACGCCCAGAGGCCGAAGATGCTGGGCAGCCACATGATATTAGGGATCACGTTATGTAGAGCGTGCGACACAGCACAAACAAGCGATCAGCCGGTTTCTCTTGTTTTTCTCTACAAGCGCGACACACTAGTGTCGCGCTTGTAGCAGGGGTGGCCCTACTCGTGAAGTTTACATATCTTGACAGTATGTGCAGTGTGCGCGCGCGTAATAATAATAAAAATAATGGGAAAGTGATTTATCTCTTTCTTTGTCAGTGGATGATTGCTGAACGCTGGCGCGCTGATGGAGTTGGGATCCTTGAAAAGCCAGTTTTTAGTACATTTAAAGCCCGAGCTTTGCTGCTCGCCACGTACGGTTACAAAACAACGAAAACAGCCAAATAATAATAATTTTAATAATAACAATAATCTTAATAATCTCTTCACATATGACATAAAAAATAACAAAATGCTGCGACAGCTGCACCTTGATGGACGTCCGAGCCCCCGGACTAAAAGTTAAATCTTTCAACAACAGTTTCATTAGTACCGTACAAGCCCTAAGGCAAAAGATAGCGGTGCATGTAAATGATGAACTGGCTGACCAAATTGACTGATGAAATTCAGCCCATCTACCAGAAAAATTGAGTACGATCTCATAAACATTATTAATTCGATGTCAATAACGAAAGTGCCTGGAATAGACCAAATTCGTATAAGGAATTTACGCTACAATTTTTCAAGTCTAAAACTGGTCCTCCTCGCTATAGTTAACGGATGCCTGACAACATGGAAAATACCGGAAGGACTAAAATTGTCAATAGTGACACCGCTATACACAAAGGGTAGTAAGAAAGAATTAGGAAACTCTAGACCGATATCAATATTACCAGCAATTTCTCACATTTTCGGAAAATGGGTACAAATATGTATGAATGGCTTCAGTGAGACATTTTCGTTATGAAACGATGGGTAATAGGGTTCCAGGCAACAAAGGATCACTATTTCATTACTTGAAGTTTTCTCGGACTGTGTTAATGAAACGCTTGAAATAATAAAGTAGCCCTTGCCTTATTTTTGGACTTGTCCAAGGCATTTGATACAATTGATCACGCACTCCTCTTATCAAAACTCAACAGGCATGGTTTCAGGGGCCCGTTTCACAAATTCTTCACTGACTACTTTACAAACAGGTTTCAGATGGTTAAAATTGAAAGCAGAACTAGTACGAAACTCAGAGTCGATTGCGGCGTGCCATCGGGTAGCACACTAGATCCGTCATTGTTTAATATATATGTGAATTATATAGGGTTACTGCCACTACGATCTTGAATGTTTCAGTACGCGGATAATACTGTTCTATTACTACCTCATGACAACTATAACCAGATGGTTCCGCTGCTTCAAAGCGATGTAGATGTATTAGTTAACTGGTTTTCAAGTAATTTAATTTCTGTGAACGTCAATAAAACTAAATTAGTCTGCTTTCGTAATCCCCATAAACAAACTACTCTAGTACCAAACATAATTCTTCACCTCCATGATCATGCTCAACATATTTGCACGTGTAGACCATTACCTTATGACTCCTCGGTTAAATATTTAGGGTTAATAATTGACCAACATCTTCTTTGGAACCAACAAATAGAATATATTTTTAAGAGAATGCGGGTGGTATCGGCGTACGTATCTTAACAAGCTAAAAGGTGCATGTTCTGTAAACTTGCGAAGAACTATTTTCAGGTCTTTACTACATATGGGAATTGTTCTGAGTACCAAAAACAGGGAATTGATAGAATCATAAGATATAGTGTAAACAATATTTCTTACGGGTCAGTGTACGAAAAACTAGACCTTGAAGAAAAAATGCACGCGTTAGAAGTATAGTGTCATTTAATCAGTTTCATAAATATGTGATAATAACAACTTTCAAACAAGAGGTAAAAAAAAGAAGCTTGTGGCGTACAGACAGGTTCAAGGTCTCTAGGATACAAACAAATTAAAGACAAAAGTTAAAACGTGCTATGTCCTTTCAATGTTCAGCAGTTTGCCAAAGTGTTTGATGAACTTATCATCCTTTCGTGCGGTAAAACGGAATGCGGTGCCTCACGCTCGCGCTATAATAATTATATAATTACTTAGTGCGTATTGGTTGGCCACATTCCTACATTATTGTTGTTTATTTGTTTTGTTTCTCCAGTCTTCAATATGTCACGGTATTTTGTTGACTGCCTGGTCCCACATACAAGCATCTTTGCTTTCGTGGGCCAGCACGCTTACACATGTATTTTTTCAAAAATAATAAAGATATTATTATATTATTATTATTATTATTATTATTATTATTATTATTATTATTATTATTATTATTATTATTAAAATTAAGAAGAAGAAGTGATGGACCTCAGCTGTTCTGATTGACGCGGCTCTAAATTTTGCTGCTTTTAACAACCAAGCAATCCGACAGCCGTCTTTTACGTGAATGAAGACCACTGGTTATTCCCGCTCCACCGAATGCAGCATCCGCTTCGCCTGTGGAGGTCTTAGGAACACCAGCAGGCTACGATCTGGTCACACGGCAAGTACCAACCTCCATATTGGGATCTCTCGGCTTGTCACCTCGCGATTGCTGAACACTGTTGGTCCTTCACCGAGCTTAATCAACGTCACAGTTGTCATCTGGACCCCACATACACTCCAAAAAAGCGCATTCACTCTACATATGGGACCTTCAACCGTTTCGCGGTGCCATTCAAACTGAGGGTCCTACATGTGTTCTGCGACCTGGTGCCGACGGTAGAATTCGTCCCTCATCACGCGCAAAGCTCTCGCGGTGCATTTAGCTTCACCGGTGAGCCTGGAACTGTTCTTCTCGATTTTAATTCTTTACGTTGTTTCCGCTTTGCTCTTTCTCGTGCCTCTTTGTCGTCGTTGTTCTAACACCATGGCCGATGCCTCAATTTGTGGAGCTTGCTCTAGCCCTGTGCCAAACGACGGCAGATGCATGAAATGCGCTGATTGTTCTCGGCAATATCATCTAGGAAAGAAGTGTTCAGGGATAGCGGACGGCACATTTAAGGGGATGTGCGCCGCGAAACTCGAGAAATGGCGATGCCTTGCGTGCCGTGAAGGAGCCGGGAAACATAATTTAATATCAGACTCACAATCGTCTCTAGCCGAGCCCTCCGCGTTCTTGGCACAGCTATCAGAGGTGAATGAGAAACTCGACCGTCTCCTTTCCTGGAAGGACACCGTCGACAATCTCCAAGATCTGCACCCCAAGATTGACTCTTTGTTGTCCATGAAGCTCACGGTGGACACGATGCGCACCGCCATGACCGAGATGCAAGAGTCTCTGACTTTTGTTTCGTCACAATATGATTCCCTTATAAACTCGGTGAAAACGCAAGAGAAAGAGGTGAAGGAGCTCCAAGTAGAAACGAATACCTTGCGGTCGTTGATAGCTGACCAAGCACTTGAGATTCAGCAACTAAGAGATGCCCAAAATTACACTGATCAGTCTAATCTTCTGGCAAATCTAGAAATTCACGGCATTCCATTTTCTGCCCGCGAGAATCTCGAAGGGATCATCACCGACTTGGCAGGGCAATTGAACATCAAAGGTTTTCAGCCGACTCACGTCGAAGATGCACACCGTCTACCTGCAAGGCGTGATTCCATTCCTCCCATACTGGTTCGCTTTTCGTCCCTTTATCTGAAAGAACGTTGGATGATGTGTCGCTCCCGCTTGAGTTCTTTACCCCGTGAAGATTCTCAACCCAGGATTTATTTCAACGACAACCTCACGGACGCCAACAAACGACTCTTCTGGCAGGCAAGAACAAGAGGAAAAGAAAAAGGGTACAAATTTGTATGGGCTCGCCATGGTCAAATTTTTGCAAAGCAAACCGGAAATTCACCTGTGCTCCGCATCACCAACGCGGCTGCTTTGGATCACATTGTGTAGACTTCAATGCTCGTGACTTCTCGATTTAAAGATCTTAAGACTTACTCGCAAAGCTTCCAACCAACACCAGGAACTTCATTTACTTTATTTCATGTTAACGTAAGAAGCCTTCATAAACACTGGGACGAATTTAGATTAGTCATAAACTCTGTGCTCCCGATAGCAGATGCATTTGTTCTCACCGAAATTAATATTCGTAGCGAAGATATTGCGATGTTCTCATTACCCGGTTTTAGTAGCTGCTTCCGCACCCGCGAGAACAAGCGCGGTGGCGGAATTGCAGTTTTCCTCAAAACCTCATTGTTATATTCTGAAATAACCGTTTCGTTTCTTACTTGTGAATCAGTCGCACTGCATATCTTAACCTCCATCTATGATCTCTACTTACTAGTTTTCTATAGACCACCCTCCGAAAGTGTTGCCAATTTTCTAACAGAGTTACGAAATTGTCTACAGTCTTTACCGGTAAATGCGACCCTTTGCTTGACAGGAGATATTAACATTGATCTCATGAAACCCTCGAAGTCACTCGTCTGCGAATACCTTACCTTATTATCGGACTACGGTGTCGAGCCCACCATTCTCGACCCAACCAGAGAGGAATTTCTTAGCGGCACACTTGTTAGCTCGTCCATCGACCACATCAACTTAAGAGCGCCAACCTCGACAACGCAATCGGCAATTATAACTGAAAAAATATCGGACCACTATTTTGTGGCGTGCCATTTAGAATTTCCTGGCAAGGCTCCTATTAATTCGAGAACTGACATACGTCGAGTTGAAATAATTGACCCCAATACTTTCGACGGCTTCATATCTAATTACAACTGGGGTGCTTTTCAAGCCTTTGTTAACCCAACCGAAATTTATAACTCCTTTGTTGATATCTTTACTCGGTTTTCGGAAGCTTCGAAAAAAGTTATCTACTTAAAAAAGAGAAAGACAGATCTACGATGGTTGAATAATGATATATTATCCGCCATCAAACTTAAAGAGATTGCTTGGAGACGTTGCCGTCGCTCTCCGCGGAACCGAAGCCTGCAAGCTGAATTTAGGTCCATCCGCAACAGAGTCAATGCACTAATTCGTTCCGCTAAACGAACTTATTTTCAAAAACAATTTTCAGACCATCGAAAGAACTCAGCTAAAACTTGGTCACTGCTAAATGAATTGCGAGGTATCTCACCGCATGTGCACGACAGTCTTTTGGGTGATACTTTTGGACCTGATTCACTTGCGACTGCCAATACCTTTAATAATCTCTTCGCATCTTTTTCAGGGAAAGTCGGACGGAACAGTAGTTTTTGTTCTCCTCATTACTCCAATTCTGCCTCTGCTTTTCTTCCTCAGATGACTGGAGCCGATTTAGAATCTATAATACTAAGTCTCAAACCTAACAAGTCTCCGGGAATCGATGGAATACGACTAAGTGACATACGAAGAAATTTATCTTATCTTCAAAGCACACTTCTTCTTCTATTCAATACAATTCTTGAATCTGGTTCCATACCTAATGAGTTAAAGATCGCCAGTGTCAAACCCCTGTTCAAGGGAGGGCACAGAAATAGGGTCGAGAACTATCGCCCAATATCTATTTTGCCATGCCTTGTCCAGATACTAGAGAAATTTATATGTAATGCAATGTCTTCATTCCTTGAAAAACACGAGCTTATGTCTCCAAATCAATACGGTTTTATTTCTGGCCGAGGCATGCAACCACTTCTGGAAGCATTATCTGACGAGCTAAATTTCAGCTTCGAACACAACTTGTTTACTTGCGCCTGCTTTTTAGACGTTTCTAAGGCTTTTGATACAGTTAACCATCTCATTTTACAGCACAAGCTTTCAGCTTTGGGTTTTCGGGGCCCTTTCTTATCACTGCTAAAAGATTTCTTACATGAACGTTCACAGCAGGTGTCTTTAAATGGTGTATATAGCAGCAACCTCTCATTAAAAGCCGGCGTTCCACAAGGCTCCATACTTTCGCCGCTCTTATTCAACATCTATGTTAATGATATGGCTAGTGCAGTTACCAACTGTATGATATACCAATACGCTGACGATACCCTTGTATTGACTCGTCATCTTTCATACCCAAAAGCAATGGAGATGCTTCAACATTCTTGTAATGAGCTCATGGATTGGTTTAATCAAAATCTGATTGCTATAAATGTCTCTAAAACAAAACTCGTATGCTTCCACAATCCTTTGAAAGTTGTTTCGCTAAATATTCCACTTTGTTTACACACATCTAATTGTTTCCCTTGCCATTGTGATAAGGTTCCATATTCTGACACAGTAAAATATCTTGGCATTCTCTTTGACTCTGATCTGTCATGGAATTCGCATCTCACCAAAATCTGTGCTAAACTTAGGAGTATCTCCTGTTTGCTCTATAACATCAAAACATACATGCCCTTCGGTTTGCGCAAGCGCATAGCTTATTCATTAGGTTACACACATTTGCGCTATGGCATAACTGTATTTGGCCAATGCTCGAGACTATGGCACAAAAAAGTGAACGGTATTTTAAAAGGAATTTTGAGAAATGTGTGCTATGGCATGAGTTTTTCTAATTTAGATTTGTTTCAAACTTTGTCAATGCCGAACTTTCGATCTTTGTTCCTAGAGACGGTAGTGCTCAATTACAACTGGAAGGACGACTTTAAATCTACTCACCCCGTCACGCGGCAATTGCGGAAAGTTCCACTCTACGCCGTTCCAACATGTTATACACGGTATGGGAAAAACATGCGTTCATTTTATGTCCCTCACATTTTCAACGAGTTACCACCAAGTCTCTCGAACCTTACTTCTAAAAAAAAACTTAAAAAAGAACTACGCAATATATTTACCAACGAAGAGAAGAAGTGATCATTAACTATATTGTTTCATAATTTTTTATTGCTTCGCGCTGAAACTATCTTTTCGTCTATCAATTATTGTTCTCATTTATTTGTATGTGAGTGGCGCACTCTAACGTCTTGCTATACGAGTAACTACTTTAGCTTTTGTGCAATACACGTTCGTGCTCATTTTCTAATACTGTCTATTAATCTGCTGGACAAGAACTTGATCCTTTGAAATTTGACTTTTGGTGAAGTGTGACTCTGAACTGGTGCTTTCTTATTGTCTTGTGTTTTTGTCTTTTTTCCTATTACTCTCTGGAACTTTTTATGAATCACTGTAATCTTTAAGGTTCAGTCCCACAAGCCCTTGTTGGCTTAGACGAACCTGCCTTCTGCTCTTTTGAACTAACACAGCGTAAATAAATTATTATTATTATTATTATTATTATTATTATTATTATTAAATCACTCGCGGATTCAGGTAAGCAAACGGCACCAAGAGTTCTTAACTCGAACCTGATTGTTGAGGGTCTCGCGCTAGCTCGTGCTTCAGCATAAAAATGTTCGGTCGCTTGCTTGCATGAAGTCGCGATATTAAAAAAAAAAAAAAAGCGTAAAAAAAGCTGTTTAATTACTTGAGCCAGCGTGATTCCATCGA
Organism: Ixodes persulcatus; assembly: GCA_013358835.2. Classification (NCBI taxonomy): domain Eukaryota; kingdom Metazoa; phylum Arthropoda; class Arachnida; order Ixodida; family Ixodidae; genus Ixodes; species Ixodes persulcatus. Next base: position 9,347 of record JABSTQ010004307.1, read on the forward strand.
TATCTGCCTCTTTTAAAAATACATCGTATCGTAGGACATGTGTTAAACGCTTTGTGTTTATCTGTATCTCATCATTGGGTGGCCCAGATGTCAGCCCGGGACTTTAAAAATCGCAAAATTTGCGATTTGTTAGACAACACTGTAGTTTACTTGAGTTCGGCTGGTGGTAATTGTATTATCTAAAAATATATAAAAAAGAACTTGCCTCAGTAAAAAGTTACAAAGCAGAACTTGTAAATTCCTATGTATTACAATAAATAAATAAAAAAGAAACACGTCGTCGTGGGGGGAAAAAATGTGGAAGGGAAAGAAAGGGTTCTTCTCACCTTGCTATCGTTCTTTGTTTTCGTCTATCAAACGTTCCAGTGGCCCACAAGGACGTTTTCTAATTTACGATAAGGAAAGAGGAACATTAAAGTCTTGTCTGTCTGTCTTTAATGTCCCTCTTCCCTTATCGTAAATTAGAAACCAATACGCTCAACCATCTACACGTTTTCTAGCTTCGAGAGGAAAATGTCTACCCATAAAACTTTAGTTTTATTTTTTATTCGGAACTTTTGACTGCGCAAACATTTTCTTGGATATTTTCACAAATTCGATCCACCACCTAGAGGAACGTATGTGGTATATTACAGTGTCGTAGATTACAAATTCGATTTTTACGTGCCTGAGGAAAAACAAAAACACGAAAAAACAAACGTATACAGGCCAGCACACGCGTGTTCAGATGCCGCGGCCCGCGCCGGAGAGCCCCAAAGCTTCGTGTCTTGGACTGACTCCCAAAGCGAAAGCAAGAGATCTAGGGACGAGTACGGACAAGCGCACGCACCGCGACACCCGCCGAGTACGGCACTGGCAGCGCGGCGTGGGGAAGACGCGACGCCGTTTCATTCATGGGGCCCCGAACGGCGGAGCAAGGACGAGCGCAGACACTCGGGGCAAGACGGCGCTCCACCTAAAATACAAAACACAAACAATCAGAGAATTTTGCCGCAGAAAGTTACTTCCGCCAGTTTTAGCGAAATGCTGAGGTCAACCACAGCTCAACCAACGTTATTCAAGGTATTGAATTTGGCGTGAGGGTAGTGTATTTGGGGTATGCGAAAAAGACTACGGTATTGACTATGGCGTACGCCATAACCACTATCGTAGTCGAAGCGGAGGGGTAGTGAGATCGGCGTCCTACACCGGCTGGGTGTACTGTGCACACTAAGGAGAGAGAGACGGTTAGCAGCAGGCATTGGATGCCAGAAAACAATGACTCATGAAATCCGTACCTAGAGACCTGCGGCAGAAGGTGCTCCGACTCAACTAAAGGCACGCTACCTGGTTTGAGTCGCCGACTACGCAACACTTCTCTGAATAGAAAAATAGTTTGGAGAATCAGAAGAAACCTTGGTGAGCATAATAACAATGTCCCAGTATCTCCTTGACCCTGGTGCCCTCAGAAGTAAAAAAAAAAATAGAAAGAAAAGCGTCCGGAATTTTTTTTTTTTTTTTTTTTTTTTGAGTGGAGGGCGGAGGTATTTCTTAAGAAATGTAACGATATACATTTTATCCTGACTGTATCGCGATACAAAGAAACATTCCAAATGTATTTCGACACGGGAATACTGATACTGGCTAAAAAAGTGCACTGCGATACAGAACTAACAGATACGAAATGTATGTCTGAAATACTATCGCGATACATTTGTATCGCGGTACTGCCCAACCCAGCAATTGCAGTGGTTTCCAATTTATCTAATACTATTATCTAATCCTATTAAATAGGGTTCCAATGGATTCCCAATAATTGTGATAGAGAGGATAAAGGGGTCCAATCACAGCCCTTTTTCTCCAAGACATTTCCAATATTTGTTACAGCGAGGACGCAATATTCCGGTGATGGCCTTTTTTTTCCAAGTTATTCCCAGTATCGGCCCAAAGGCCTTTCATGACTGGCACACTATACATTACTGTATGCAATAGTCTTCTAAACAAATTAATATTATCACTCCTTGCATTCCGCATTTCATACATTATACGACTTTGACGGTAGGTGATGTTCGCTGCCAATTTTTCTACACCTTATGAACCCGGGAGCAAACAAAACAATGAAAGTGATGCCTGGATGCACATGGGGAAGACCTTGGGGAGTTGACGCAATTTTGCATCTGTGGGATTTCCCGTTAACCTTGTAGGCATAAAAGTTCAGCTAAACCTTATTAATAATAAAGTAATCTTTATTTTGGTGTGCTTGAACAGAAACTCCAGTTAGCATTTAAATTGGTATGGTGTCATAGGAAGGGTGTTCATATTCGTACTCATTTGCAGTATTCGTACTCGCTTGATGACAAATGTATTTCAAGAGTTTCATCGCTTCGTGGTCTTGAAGTTTACTTTGACACTACTCTTTCGTTTGGCTGTTATGTCACCTACATTGTTTGTTCTGCATTTAGATTACTGGGAAGGATTAATCGATCAACTAGAGGGTCTGTGAACTTTGTTTGTCTCATTCGTTGATTCTGTTCTCTTATCAGATCTAGACTGGATTCTGGATCGGTAGTGTGGAATTCGCTTACTGCACATGGTGCAGCCAAAATGGAGTCAGTTCAAAGACGCCTAGTGGGTATAATATATGACAAATTCCTTGGATGTAGGCAATTTTACAACTATGAACTCCTGCTTGATAAATTAGGTCTACAGTCTCAATCCCTCAGAAGATTATCCCGCGATATGCCTTTTTACATAGAATAGTTCACGCGGGCGTTGACTCAACACTTCTATGCACAGTGAATTGGAATGTACCGGCTCGCTCAAATGAAGAGATATCACTTTTTATCCCCGCAATCAACACATTACATCACCAACATGAAGAATGCAGATATGTGTAAACAAGTTTGGACATGAAAATTTTGATATTTTTGATAACTACGGCAATCTCAATAGACAATTAGATGAGATAATTTAGATAATTTTCTGTTGTTAGCAATGCACTGTCGTGTTTGTTGCCTGCTAGTTTTACTGTTATTTGCAATTAAAAAAAAGTATTCTGAGAACTTTCTACAATTTCTATTGTTTAGTTGCACAAATATAGGCTTTATGATGATAATGATGATGATACGTCAAATCAGTTTCGCCGCTAAATTTAGCGGAGAACTGACGTCGCGTGACCTATACAGTAATTATGTTACCTGCAAACTTTAGCGGGAAAGTACACGTCTTGTGACCTACACACCAATCTAGTTTCCTTGGTAATTATATAGTGAATAATCCCCTCACGTGACGTGACGTCACATGATCTATACAACGATTCAGTTTCCCGCTAAATTTCGCGGGAAAATATACGTCACGTGACACACCAATTCTATCACCAATTCGCTCTCCAATTCCATATACTGCATTTCATTCATTAAAGGACTTTGACGTTGAAGGTCGCTGCCAATATGTTTAGCTGTGTGCTACAACCGATTGTCCGTATAATTCGGGTCTACTTGAAAATATATTATTTGGTTGTGAAGTTCATAATTATCGTATACACTTATGACATTTAAACGTATTTCAGTTGAGTGAACGTATTGCAGTTGGGTCAACGAAGTGTTCACAGATTCGCGGGTGAGCTTTTCACCGCATCTGTCAACAGCACGGTGAACCTTTCTCCGCATCGGACGGTTTAGCGGTGAGTTTTAACGCCATAGCGGTTAAGAGCCAGTGTCGCAAAAAATCGGGCGTCGTAAAGTCTGTATACTCCCGAAATGCAACACGTGGCTCTGACGTCATGACCCCATCGACCCGGTATATTTTGCCGCGCAATTTAGCCGAAAAATGTCCCGCCAACTTAGCGGAAACGTTTCCCGCCAAATTTAACGGGTTGATGAGGCTATGACGTCACAACGACGTGTGACGTGAGGCGTCAGGTGACATGACATCAAACGTGACGTCTTGCGACGTCACATGACAAGTGACGCTACCGACTAGACAACGCATACACGTTCGAATGGCTTGAGAACGAGCGCGGGTTTATAAGAGATTGCTTTGCAAACGACGCTCGATTACGCTATCGCGTTCCAGTCTTAAGCGCGAAGAATAAGCGTCCTTCAAGTTTACATTTCCGGTGAGCTTTTCCTACGGCGTTCAAGCTGTTTGTTTGGCACAGTGGAATGCGTTTTACGCCCGACAAGCTTCACTCTTACTTCACACTGGAAATGTCTTCTTTACGGCATTTGTGTGCTCATAAGTTGTATGATTTTCATGGAACAGCCTTTTGACGTGACAGCGACCGTTAAAGTGGACATGATCGGCTGCAGTTCTCTGTTTGTGTTGCAAGGAGGGACCTAGTAACTCACAGTACACCGAAAGCTGGGTGTTTCTCGATGCAAGCAAGCGCATGCTCGAAGGTCACGAGGCGCCGACTCGATATTCAAGAGAGAAAGCTCAGGTGCGAGGCGGAACAACTAAAGCTCCGCTGCTGATGTTATCCAGTAAATGAGAATAACCTTAACATTTATGTCCACCAGAGGGACAAACACAAACAACCGGCACCGACTGGCCTCAGACGCGTGCAGCTTGCATGTGTCTTGTGGTACTCTAGGCAGCTTTAGCTTCCCGAGTAGTGCAACGCTTTTCCCCGCACCTCCTCCAGACGCGATTAGTGTAGTGCAGTATGAAAACAACCGACTGAGCTGCCTCAGTTCATATAGCATCCGATAGAGCCGAACAAGGCCAACAGTTGCAGAAGTTGGGCTCGGATATTTCGGAGCGTAGCCCTTGTTCCTATCGACTTCGCTTCTCAAGTGGCGCGACAAGCTCAAATTATTAATGGGTGCCACCGCGTGCGTGAACATACGAGGGGGAGTAGGGCGATCAAAACTTCAGATATGCGACGAACTTCAGCGAATGTCACATACAAGCGTGGTTCGCATACCATGCGGGTACGTCAACCACTCTCGTATGTGGCATTTACTAAACTTAATCTTCTTATACGACGTTTCAAAGAACTCAGGGAAAAATAAAATGAGCCACACCAGTTAGGAGGCCGCCAGGCGCCGCTACACTGTTAACAAAAGGCGTGTACTTGGCGTGTATTTAGGGGTGATATGCACGCCATATACACGTGACCTCAAAAATTTGCACAATCTGCTGTGTGTATAAACCATCAGCAAAATCACTCGATCAGCTATTGGTCGCTAATTACACGTTTGGGCGTGTACAGGACCCCCCTAGCACGGTTCGCCTTCCTGCCGCTATCTAATCCAAGACCGTCCTATTTTTATTGCAAATGGCGGCGCTTGACGTTGGGTGATACATTGTTTGATGTATTTGCGTACAAAGTCATTCAACAGCTGCTCTAGAATAACTTCGGTGGATGCATACCACTAACTTCCCGACTTTTTATGTTTCAAACCTACCAATCTTCAAAGCGGGTGAGAAAAGGAGCTTGGAATACATTTAGCGCTTAAAACACAAGGACACACAGACGAGAATCAGACACGACAGTGCGCGAGTGAAGAAGAATTAGTTGGCCTGATACTGATTCTCGTGTTTGTGTCCTTCTGTTTTAAGCGCTAAATTGTATTCCAAGTTCCAAAACCAACTAGCCCAACAATCTACTCTACTGAGAAAAGAAGGTTGCCTTATATAATACGATACTTACGAGGCTAGAAAAGGCGGATATTTTTTTGTAAAACGTTTCGCAAAGCATGTGCAGTGGTCAAGTTTTACTTGCCCACCACCTCGAGTCAGCGAAAATGTTACATAAAGCCAGGCGAATGCTAAGGCACAGAAACTGCGAGCGTCAGGGGTCCATTTTCGGCCATGGTGCGATAGAGATCTCAGCCTGCTCACACTGAGGCACTTAAAATACGGCAAGCAGACACGTCGTCTGCTTACGCGAGTGAAGAAGAATGAGTTCGTCTGATACTAGGTGTCACTCGCCGACAAATATAAAACAAATACGCTGACGCGCGTCTACTACCAGGGTCGAAAAAGGAAGGTGGTCTGCTGCGAATTGTGTGCCGCGGAGGCTGAGATCGAAAACAAATTTTGATTCGCAAAGTCGGCTTTTTTACGAAGGACGCAGTTGACGCCCTGCGCTTTGCATGGCAATGCTGCGCTCTGTTTGGCAATGCAGATTTTTCTTCCAGCCTCACGTAACCTGACATGCACCGGCAATTAACTGAGAGCTTGAAATAAGCACCTACCTTACCCCAAGACTGATCTCACCCTCCGTCAAAAAGTTTGAACTTCTTAACAAAATATCGCATCGTCAACGACAAAAACAAATCTTATTGGTTGAGAGTGCCAAGCTGTGGCGTCGCGTCCTGTGAAAGTGCGAGCCGGGGGGATCTAGATCTCAATTTGACAAAGACCAAGAAAGGGCCCCAGAAGTGTCTGGATAAAGATATTAATTTATTGTTTTTTGTATTGCATATTGCCGCTCTGTGTGCATATGAAGATGTAAAGGCTTTGCGGCCATAAACATGTCATGCAGTTGACACCAAGTGGCAACAAAAGCTAGGATATTGTCATTCAGTATGAAACCCTTCACACGCTGTCTTTGAAATAGCTACACTGCTGTGGTGCGTACATCGTCCTGTGCAGAGGCCTTTCACCATTCCCCACATTTGTGGTGCGGCTTGTGGATAGGATTTATTTATTTATTTATTTATTTATTTATTTATTTATTTATTTATAATACCCTCAGGGCCACAAGTGGCGTTAAAGAGGGGAGTGGGTTTACATGAAGTAGTTGGTGATGGCGTCCCGAACTCTTCCACTGTCGGTGATGCCGATGACGTTCTCGGGGAGGTCATTCCAGTCCACAATCGCAGATGGTAAGAGCGCCTTCTGGTGTGCGAGGGTGAAGCATTGCGGGCGGGCGATCTTACAAGGATGGTCAATTCTAGCCGAGATGTATGATGGGGGGTTTCAGAGAGATTGTTTAAAGATGGGCGTATAAAATACCTTGTGAAGAAGACAAAGGCGAGAGATCCTACGACGTGAAGATAATAGCGGAAGGTCAAGGTGAGCTTTCATTAACAAGACACTCGAAAAACGGGAATAATCAGAAAAAATGAAGCGTGCAGCACGGCTCTGAACATATTCAATTAAATCAGTTAGCGTTGATTGATGAGGATGCCAAATTGAAGACGCATATTCTAATTTGGGACGGACAAGAGTAACGTACAGGAGGCGCTTAAGGTTATTGGGAACAGATCTAAAATTTCGACGGATGTAGCGGCCTCCGGCCCATGTTCCCTCACTGATGCTTCACCGGAAGTATATAAAAATGTTAACTTGCATGGAGTCATCTCCGTGAGGACGAACTGCCTATACTTCATTATTCAGTGCATTCATTGCACTAGAAACTATTAACTTTATCCTGATTAGTCCGATGCTTTTTAGTACCTTCCCCATACATGTTGATGACAAGAAGTGTTCCGAGGCTTCAGAATTCCTGCCATGAGATTCCACTTGAATCGTGCAATTGCACGTCTTCAGCGAGCTCGCCTGCCTTGCATGTTTTCTATACAACTGACTCGTCCGGTCGAGTCCTTCTCAGCTGCTCGGGGGTCTCGTACAGCAAATTTGTTTTCTTCCAACAACCTACCATGACCAAGTATTTCGAATATTCTCGGAGGTAAACCTAACGCCAAAATCACCTGAGTCAGTAATGCTGACTATTGTTTATAAAGATTATACCAATAGTCGAAACAAAGATGACAATGGTTGCACCATCTCTGGGTAAAAAAAAAAAAAAAAAAACTAAAACAAGTAGTAAACTTTTTTTTTTTTAGTGTTGTAGTACTGTTAGTGAAGAGAACTTAGAACTTCTCTAAGTTGAAATACTTTAAATTTGTTAAGTGAGTACCAACATATTAAGTTCTCTGAAATGATCATGTCACATAGTGATATCACACGTTTCCGCTCCTTAGCTTAGTCTTCATTGTAAAGCTTTGACTTCGTTGCCAATACGCATACCACAGGCTGCCAGACAAACTGTTCAGGAAATGCTTCCCAAAGTATTTTTCACTCTCCCTTCCCCTTTCCCCGTCAACTTCTTTTCTCGCTAGGGGAGCTTCTGTTTTTCTCAATTTGGGTGGTGCACGTGCTACCCACGCGGTTGTGTTTCCATTCTCATAGTGCATAAAATCTTGGCATCACACATACTTGAACCAGCAGAGGAATTTTAAATATCCTCACTCTGGGTTGTGAAACAAATTCCATCAGGCGGCGGTACCCAAACTTCTCGACTCGAATAGTTCAAGGAAATCAGGTTGTGACCATTTGTTGCAGGAGGACCTAAATGAAAAAACCTTTCTATGCTCTGTTTTGTACGTAGTGTACACCGCTGCCAAAGCTGCTGGCGCGAGTATGGGGTTTGATCTTTCAGTTCATTTGCACGCGTTCTCGAGTGTAAATAGGTTCCCAGCATTCTGCAAAACCATAGATGATGTCACGCCCGCGCGCCAGTAGCCTTGACTGCGTTGCATAGCATCGTTCGAAATACCTGAACCTCCTGCTCCGATGCGAAAAATGTAGGGCGTTGTACACCCGTGAGCGATATGAAGATGAACAGCCCTCTTCTTGTTTTTGACGCTCCTGCAAGTTTTGGAACAAGCTCTGTTCCAGAAGAGGGCTAGAACGCAAAGTTTAGACCCTTGGCCACGTACCATTTGAGACGTTGAGAGTTAATATAGCTTTAGGGAGCCGTAAAATAGGCAAGAAACCAGGTAAGGTTTTCACCTTCATATTGCCGGCGATGTAGTTCCTGTGGTATCTAAATGAACACACCGGAAGTGTACTGCCCTACACATTTCTGCACCGGTACAGGAGAATCAGGTAAATCGATCGAAACAGCTAAGTATGAAACGTAGTATATACGATTTAAAGCTGGAAATCTGGCCGCCGCCATGTCTTTGCTCGTGCTGGTAAGTGCATGCATTGACACACTGCGCATACTTGCCCGGGCAGAAGTCGTGAAGCACCCAGCCATGCATGATGGTTCAACACATGCTGGCTTGACAGCTCCAATTTGCAAGTTTGATGAACTCAGTGCCATATAAAAACTAACTATAACTCTGCCAATATGTTAGTATTTTTGACCAGACTTTGTTTTATGTAGTACTCTCTTTGGAATCTTTCTCACTTGTTATCTCTTGAGCACTAATGTGCATACAGTGCAAGTATTACTTGTGTTCTATATTTTATTAATATTAATGTGGGAGGTCAAATATCATGCTTTTATATCCAGATGCCTACAAAGGTGAAGTACAAAGCGACGACGACGACAACATCAAGAAAGCCATCTGTCTGGTGACGCGGACGGTAAGGCTGGCAGGCGTAGCCTAGGAACAACCCGAGCTGGGCAATTTAAGGTTCAATGGGGCTAGTGCAAGAACAAGCGGTGCGGACGGAAGGCCAAGTGTGACAAACACAAGGCCAAGCGGGGCAGGGCCGAAGCCCTGTGCCAAGTGTCGAAGAGTGAAGAGCCTGCCTGCCTGGCCTTCTGTGTTTCTAAATAATAAAAAAATGTTGTATTTATGTATGTAAATTAACTAGAACTGTTATTGGCTGCAGCATCGTAAAATAATTACCCAATATTGGTCGCAATTAGGCAAAGGAGGATCCTCGACTTTGGCTAGGAAAATGTGATCACTATAGGACGATATTGGGGAGGCTCATACTACCAATGTGGGCTAGAAGAGAGGAACCAATATAAGGCAATGTTGGGGAAGCTAGTGCAGCCAATATTGGCTTTAGTTAGTGTACCAAAAGATAATACAACGTTGGAAAAATGGGTATAGCTTAGAAAATGTGAACCAATATTGGTTAATATTAGGGAGTTTCGCGTAGCTTATGTCGTTGAGAAAATGTGTACCAATAGAGGTCAACAATGGGGAAGTTCGTGTTGCCAATGGGTAGGAAGAAAACGTGTACCAATAGTGGTTAATATTGGGGCAGTTCGTGTGGCAAATGTTGGTAAGAAAATGTGCACCAATATTCGTTATTATTGGCGAAGTTCTTGTCACAAATATTGGCTCGAACACGTGCACTAATATTGGTCAATATTAGGGCCACAGCAAAGGCCATTTTTCAATAGCGACTGGTCCTAATTTTGGTCTTCCTCGCGTATTTTTGAAGTTGTATTCTTTCTCGCTCTCTTTCATTTATATTTTCATTTGTTGGAGATTCAACAGTCTGCCACCCACGGGTATGGCGTGGTGAAATCCTAGAAAAGATATTACTTGACTGATCTGAAGATGTGTTCTTGTGGTAGCCTTTTCTTATTGAATCTGTTACGCTTCTCGTTTTCCGATGCCAGATCTCTGTTTCTCTGTTGATAGTTTCGTTTTCCGTTATTCATATTTACCTATCTTTTAGTGTTTAATGTTGATGTCTTGCATCTAAAGTTTGGATTAATTTTTGGGTGCGGGACTTTGGAGAGTTTTTGAATAAAATATCTTAAAACTTGATTTCTATTAAATATTGTGCATGTTTTTATGCGAAGGAATGACACGTTGTTTCTTGTGCACAGAGAAGAAGAGGAGACGCTTTTAATTTTTAGACGTTTGATTTTGTATGGTAGCTAGACCTCGAATACGAGTGTTTTCATAAGTGGATCCGGAGAACAATATACTTCGAGGCTTTGTTTGTGGATACTACCGACGTTTCGCGGTCACTCAGCATTTACTAATGTCCGTGTCACCGTGATCACGTCGCTGAAGCAACGCCGCGATTTGCGCGTTTCTGAAAGCTCTGCGCCGCTTCTGAGCATCCCTGACCGAGAACGAGAACAAGAACATGTATTCTCTACTAAAGAAATAAAATTATTTGGGCAGCCAACACATGTTTAGTATTGTGTTCGATAGATGGCAGCACCTATAACGCCCCCAAAAATGGCCACACGTTTCCCTGCGCGCCCCTTCCGTCTGAAAGAAGAAGCGTCTTTAGACGCGTTCCCCATCTCCACGTCAAAATAGAGACGCGTCTAAAGACGCGCTCCCCAGATAAGGGGCTAGGTTTGGGACTGCTTTTCGTGTTCTGTTCATTTTGGTTTAAACAGTTGACTGGTAAGAATTTTATTTTAAATCCTTCAGGAAAAAAGGTGTCATGTCATAAAAACGTATGAACAATATGTGTTGGATAAATGTTTCGCTAGGACGAAACTGAAAATTGTTTTTGCGTCATTTTTAGTTATCGTGTTTTTGAATTGTAAACGACAGAAGAAGGACTTGAGGATTTGGGCGATCGTCTCAGGTCACGTATACCGGAGCTTCTCCAAACTCAAAAACCTTTCTCAAAAAAAAAAAAAAAAATTAAGTTACCTTTTAATTTTATTAAAAAAGCAAATTATTCGTAAAAGTATTTTGTTGTTCTATTCATTTTGGAAAAAAAATCTACAACTTCCATGGCTTGGTGGTGACACAAATCTAAACAGAAACAACAATCAAAAGAAATAAAAGACGAGGTTCTCGGGGCGCGCGCTCTACTCACGCCTCGAGACAGAGAACGCTTGAGAATTCGAACCGGTCGGATGCCATGGCTCTTTCTTCCCCACAACTTTTTTCACGATAATTTACCAGGTTTGGGCGATGTTCACCTTTGTAACTTTAGTATTTTTTTAAATAAATTATACATAATATATTAAAACTGAAACGTATACTGATTCAACAACTACAATACCGTTATAGACAGAAATATTTTATTAGCCTTGAATACTACAAACTCTAAAAGTTCAAACTTCAACATCAATTATCTTTATAAGGCTATTTTGAAGTATTTTTGTTTCTTTTTTTCGTATAAAAAACTCTCGCAATGTTCTAAAAAAGCCAATAAAAATAAGATGGTATATATGGTTTAGACATTAATCCTTACATTCGAAAAAAAACCTATATTTGAATTTCGATTTGAACTTTATAAGCTAGGTCATAGCCATTGGTTTCTGCTAGATTATTACTTTAATATTGTGACTTACTCAGAGCGTTGGTTGGCTTCAATTGAACAACTAATTGGGCTTGTTTTCCATTCTATATATAAGTTTTCATACACGCGTCATCGGGTTTTCTTTAAAAATCGAAAAATATCTTAAGAAAAAAACTTAATATGTTACGTAAGAAAAATCAACAGTTCATAAATATCACTCTCTAAAATTCTTATACTGATACTGTGGCTCAAGGAACAAAACAAGTAATATTATTGATGCACCGACAGCAGTAGCGCGACATTTCTCCCTTTTCCAACTGCCGCTTAGACATGCACGCAACACTCAGTGAGAAGCTGGGCTCGTTTGACTTCTTTATATTCGTTTCTTCCTTTAAAAAACGAAACGATCGCATAGACGGCGGGAAAGAACAGTGTCCCCCAAACTTAATGCCGTAATGAAAAGCACTCTAAAAAAAGCCCGTGCGTCTACCTTCCCGCAACACACTCGGAGAGCCAATCACCGCAGCTTACGGAGGCAGCTCAGCGAATGACGATGCCGAAACATATGTTTAGACCAAAAACACAGACATTTTCACTATTCCGAACATTTGCGGTGCCATGCAAGAAACACTTAAAATGTTGAGCTCTAACTATTTTGCTAGAAGTGAACAAAGCACGAAGCACACTGTACAAAAGGTTTCAGGCTAAAGATGTTATGCCAAGATGTGTTATAAAATCGTAGAAAACTGCCTAAATATAAAAGAGTACGGCAAGAGACAAGATTGTAATTTTATTCAATTGAAATATAAAATTAAATAAACTACATCTAACTGCTTTAGATAGACCAGTTGCCGTGTTTTATGCTTAAAAATATTTGCGTTGTTACCTCATATAAAAAGATTATTTTAAAAACAACGAATAGGCTTGACACCCCTATAACACACCCCGCAGAAATATGAAGAACACCATGATGGTGCGCCTTTGAAGCTCTCTGATGATACCATCAGCTCGTAGCGTCTTCTGCTTCTTGGCTTAATTTGAAACGAAGTATAGTGGACGGCCCTTTCAATGAACAGAATTCGCGCCAATTTGATTTAGTTTACCACGACATACGGCTCTAATCGTCGCGCCTTCTTTGTATTGACAATGCTTCAAGCATTATGTATGAAGCCAAAATGACTGTTTATCAGTAGCACTTTACTGTGTAAAGAAACATCGCTGTAAAACTAGTCCAAGGTTGATCCGCGTTTTTGTATACGTGTCATCAGCGAAAATTCGAAATGTGTGCGCCGTAATCGCAATTAGCGGCGAATGTGGTGAAGATTAGGGCAAATCGGGCGGCATTTCATTAAACAAAAGACCGAACGGGTCGGCCCCGTTGCACCGTCACTGCTGTCGAAGCGCACCACGAGCTGCGCGATAGCTTTCACCAAAGACCATTGAGTGACGCGATGACAGTGAGAGGCTTCCGCTTTGTCGTTTGCGTTTCTGTCTTTCGGAAGTGTATATTAAGTTTACTCCGGTTTTGAGCGAATAGCTAGAAATAACTTCCCAGCGTAAACGAGCAAGATACCCAGGTAGCACGCCAGAGGAATGCCCAACTTGAGCAAAGGTCTGGCAAACATAAGAGCCCAACTTTGGCGCAGTTATGTTTTTGCACCATGGCACTCATCGGTGCCAAAGTACGGTGCCTAACTATAGCCTTAGTTGGGTGATCCTAGGGCATGCCAAAGTTTGGCTCTTCTCTTGTACGCCAGAGGAGTGCCAAAGTTGGTGCCATACTTGAGCAATAACTGCCATAGTAAATCCTAATCTGGGAATTCGGGGCATGCCAAGGTTTGGCGTTTCTCTGGTGCGCCAGAGGAGCGCCAAAGTTGGTGCCATACTTCAGCCATAACTGCCAGAGCAACGCCTTATTTCGGTATTTGGGACGTGCCAAAGTTTTGCTTTTCTCTGGTTTTGGCCCAAAGATGACAGATGAGAGCCGAACTATCAGAAAATGAAGCCTAACTTTGGCACTTGTTTGGCGAATTTGCCCCAAAAATGCCAGACCTCAGCCAAACTACAAGGAAGTAAGCCTAACTCTGGCACATTTGTGGCAATTTTGGCCCAAAGGTGCCAGATGACTGCCGAACTATGGGAAAGTGAAGCCTAACTTTGGCACTTGTTTGGCAATTTTGGCCCTAAGATGCCAGATGCCAGCCGAACTACAAGCCACTAAGCCTAACTCTGGCACATCTGTGGCGATTTTGGCCCGAAGGTGCCAGATGACAGCCGAACTATCAAAAAGTGAAGCCAAACTTTGGCATTTGTTTGGCACTTTTGGCCCAAAAATGCCAAATATCAGCCGAACTAAAGGGCAGTAAGCCTAACTCTGGCATTTCTTAGGCGATTTAAGCTCAAATATGCCAGATGACAGCCGAACTACCAGGCAGTGAAGCCTAAATGTGGCACTTGTTTGGCGAATTAGGGCCAAAATACCCAGACTCTTGCCAAGGAAGGTCAGGTTTGGCTCTACTTTGGCTTTTTCGAGCTTTTTAATGCCCTAAACTCCATACAAAAGCCAACTTTTGGCCCAGAACTCAGTGCTACCTGGGTATAGTCATGTATACAACATTGAAAATAATTTATTGAGAGTACATATCCCACATTTTCTGATGACAACAGAAACAAAGGGCCAGAAAAGACTCTCCGGAGCTTGCAGGATATATCCAGAATGTTCGTTGCAGTTTCTGTATGAAAAAAGTAGAATAGAAAAAAGAAATTATTATGACACGCATTTATGCAGTTTTGATTGTTTCGCTGACAAATAAATAAGAAGCAATAGATAAAAGCCGCCAATAAAAACAAAATAAAACACTACTTACACTTCTTCCTGCGGAGGAGAGCGGTGTAGTCGTTGAAGCCACCAAGGCCGTAACCGTAGTTCAGGCCGTAGCTGCCAAGACCGTGACCGAAGCCGTAGTGGCCGACGCCGTAGCCGAGGTTGCTGACTCCATAACCGTATGCTGGGCCGTGGGCGACGGTGGCGACAGCTGGGGCAGCGTGGTAGGTCTGGTAGCTGGCGACGGCTGGGGCAGCGTGGTAGGTGGTGGCAACCTTGGAAACAGCTGGGGCAACAGCGTAGGAGGCGACAGCTGGAGCAGCGTAGGTGGCGATGGCTGGAGCAGCGTGGTAGGCGGTGGCAACCTTGGTCACGGCTGGGGCAACAGCGTAGGAGGCAACAGCTGGAGCAGCGTGGTAGGTGGTGGCAACTTTGGCAACAGCCGGGGCAGCAGCGTAGGTTGCGATTGGAGCAACAGCGTAGGACGCAACAGCTGGGGCGGCGTAAGTGGTAGCAACCTTGGCCACAGCGGGGGCGGCGTAAGTGGTGGCAACCTTGGCCACAGCTGGAGCCACGGCGTAGGAGGCGACGACTGGGGCAGCGTGGTAGGAAGTGGACACGGTGCGGCTCACGGCTGGAGCAGCAACAGCGTAGCTAGCGACTGGGGCAGCGACGGAGTAGCCGATGCCGTGGCCGAGACCGACAGCGTGACCGTAACCGAGACCACGTCCGTAGCCGAGGCCGTAGCCAAGACCGGAGTAGCCGAAGCCGCCATAGCCAAGGCCGGAGTAGCCGAGGCCGCCATAGCCGAGGCCGGCGTAACCCAGACCGCCGTAGCCAAGGCCATAGCCGTAGCCTCCGTGGGTGTAGCCAGCGAAGGCGCTGGTGGCCAGGGCCAGGAGAAGGCAAGCACGGAACTGTGTGAGAGAGAAGTGTACTTTGTTTATCTGTGTTCGCCGAGTAGTTTTCATACAACTTCCACGGAAAGGCGACTAAGCTTGCTCTATAGCGCGGCTGGCATTCGTTAGTGTTTTCGACCTTTGTTTGTCTTAATCAATTAAAAATATATGCTTATAAACTTCAAATAATAAAGATATTCAGGAATCACCCTGTATACATGCATGGCGACCCGTCCTTATCGAAAGGCAAAGTGCTTACAAATTATATGTTATATTCCTAGTGTGAAGATTACATAAGGTAGCAAGTAATGACAGGCAGCAAGAGCGCAACAAATTTAAAAGCCTATAATGAGTCACCAACTGTCCCAAGCTTCTATCCTAACATGTGAAATTATGTTAATGTCCAGAATCATTAGTTGCAGGCAGACACTTACTCCAGCCATGGTGCAAGTAGAAATCTGAAAAACAGACTGCTCCACCGAATTGGATTTTTCTCCTTTTTATACAAAACTTGCTTCAAACAGAGACATCCCTTCGTCCAATGAGAGTCCTTAAATGAATTTGAGGAAGTATCGAAGCTACGCGCTTGGAGGGTCAATGAGAATCCACGCCTGCCTGAAACAGCCTTGGCATTCGCAATCAGGCGTGCTTCTGAGCACTTCACTCCCTAATTTGCACAAATTTATCAAAATAAAAGGCAGGTATGCGCACTAGTTACGATAGAAAACCCATTTTGAATCTTGATTTGACACTCAGAGGATAGGTGTGATAGGAAAGCAAATAAAAAATTGGAGTTGAGTTGAGGTGTACTTACGAATTTGTGAGTGAAGGAAATGAGAGCAGTGAACTTTGAAAGAACAGACGCGCTCAGATTGCCGAAGCTCGCTTCAGAACCTAAGTTAAAATACTGTCTTCGGGCTGCTATATACGGTGCCCTGGCCTTGAGAATAGTTTCGCTTAGACCGAAATAGACTTACACGCCGCAAGTTTAGCTTAATTTCACCATATTAGCGGCATTTACGACCGCTAACTGTTGACAGGCTCAACTAAACAAGAGTTGTGCTACACGGCGCCTTTGATCAGTCGAGTAAAAGAGCTCCTTGTGAAATCTCAACAAGCTAAGAAGCCACGGAATTCATATACATAACAAAGGCCAATTTACCAGGGTTAAAAATTATATTAATAATAATTATTCGAAACCCTTACACACTGTTATCTTGGCACATAAAATATACTTGAGAATTGTAATAGAGTCGCATTTATTGAAGTACTGTGTGCCAAGTTCTTGTTGAAGAATGTGTTATTTCCTAATCATCACTTTTGAATAAAATAACTCTAGTAATAAGCTAATTCATTTTCGTTCACAGTAACTGCAAAATGTTGAATTTATGTTAAAACTAATTTTCCGTTACTTCTTCAGGTTGGAGAAGCTCCAACCTGAAAAGAAAATAAAGAATACACTTAAGACTGCTTATGTGTATGGATGCCAAAGCATTCCTACACGCAGGACATTCCTACAAGCAGCGCGTCTGGTCTTCCTATCGCACATGGCGCCCCGGCGGTGACATAAGGCTCCCTTATTGCGCAAGCGCGGCGAACGCCGCCGGCCCCACGCCTTCCTTGACGATGCATTTGCGTTGCTGTACTTTTCTTTGTGCTTTATTTTTCTGAGTCGCCTCCGCTTTGACCTTGAGCTACTTGAGTGCCCCGCCGACTTCCGTGACGAAGCATCTGCGGTGCTATTTTTGTTTATGAGGGGGGGGGGGGGGGGGCAATGGGAATTTATTTGCCGTTTTCCTGGCACAGAAGCGCAATTCTTATCCAAAGTAATAGGGACGAGAAATTAATGTCCCTTTGAAGCATCCACCTCCTACTTAGCTACAAATTAACACTATAGGGTTGACGCAAGTCATCAGGCTCGATCTAAAATAGACCGTAAAAATCGACGCCTGCACGTAGCCATCTAAACTTTTCGTCAAAGGTGTATTTCACAGGTCGGTATTTTCTCCTAACATTACAAAGCGTAGCTCTCTTTCTGTAACAAATAGGGCCAGGAAACTTGCCAGTGTCTACGGCGAGCGGCGACGTAGACGACCAAGTCCAGTAGCGAAGCGTGTTTGGCGTTCGTATTGATAGATAGCGTCGGGAGCAGCGTCCGAAGGTGTGGCGAAAGGAAGCAAACGACACGCCGACGAAATCCGTTGGCAGCAAAAGCGCCGTCGTAATGCAGACGCGTTCATTTTTTTACTTTAAGTTTTACTTTTATTGTACGCATTTATTTTTTAACCAAAGGTGCCTTTCAAAAAGGTTATGTTCATTTTAATAAACCACGTTGGTCGCGAGCCGTCGCTATAAGGAGGTAGTGCTATCTATCAAAACGAACGGCAAACACACCCCGCTACTCGACTTGGTCGTCTGCGTCGCCACCCTCCGTAGACCCTGGCAAGTTTCCTGGCCCTCTTTTTTACAGAAAGAGAACTACGCTTTGTAATTTTACAAGACAAAAACCGACCTGTGAATACACGTTTGACGAAAAGTTTAGATTGCTACGTGCAGGCCTCGATTTTCACGGTCCACATTTAGATCGAGCCTGGTGACTTGGGTCAACCTATTGTTTTGAAAAACATTTTCCTTTAGATATCTTAGGTCCCCTAACGTAAGGTGTTTCGGCAGGATTCCAAGCTTGACAGCGGCTTTTGGGTCGCGATCTGAAAAAAGATGCGAAAACAATTCAACATCTTAGCTTGTGCAATAATTTCTCAAAAAGGGTTATACATTCCGGAAAAAAGAGCAACAACATAAGAGGGGGTGAATACCTGCTAAAACCAGAAATGCGTTTTTTTTCTCTAATTATTGAGTTTGTTTAGGTGGATGACGCACAGCGAACTCGCGTGCTGTGAACAGAAAACAAAACAAAGAAACAGACAATTAAATTGTAGGTTTACGCAATAATATTTTTCGACTTCCATAGGGCATGACATGCTCAATGGAAGGCATCACAGACATAAAACACGTTAGAAATTGATCACTGGTTCCGCCTATAAATATTCTCAAATAATCAAATAAAAGAAAAAAAAGAATAAGACACAAGCATTCCCAAGGGAAGAAATAAGACGAGCCGTATGGATTCAAAAGCGATTGAATAAGGGCATGTACAGGGGTGTGTCGTTAATATGGACTACTCCATTCTCCCCAACCATCGTCCATAATATGAGTTGTCCATGATAACGAGACAAAAATACATCTCTTTCAACTTTGTCACCGAAAATGGCGTCCATATAGCAGGGTGTCTATGATAACGGGGTCCATATTAACGAGACATTACTGTATATCTTTCTGAATCATGCGCCTTAGTATGGAGGTCAGACAACTCATCGCATACTGGACTAGTTTACTGGGGCCAACAAAAAAATGCAGGTTTATTCTTATAATTAGAACTCCATTGGCTTCTTTTAGCGAAAATATCGTTCAATCAATGCGCCGTTGTGTTAAAAATTAATTGAATTCAATCAGGGGAATAAAAGAAAATTTCAATTAACCTGTTTCACAACGTTCCGTGCTTTTTTTTTTTTTTTTTTCTGAGAGTACTTTTATTTGGAAATGAACACTGCATATTGGACGGTACCTAATTCTTTTTTTCTTTCGTTTCGTCAGGGATATTAAAAAAGACAAGATTGCGACCTAAACAAAAACATATGCATTTGGCCAATTGTTGGTTAGGAGATTAAAAGAAAGCACAAAGAACCCTGAAAATAGGAAGCGAGCAAATTTGTAAACAAGCGCGTAGTCACTGGACGTTTGGTCGCAAAAATCGTAAACAAGAAACGATAAATAAACCTACCCCTATCACAGCACCTCAGAGGGGTTCTTCTTGGAAGTTATTAGCACTTAGAGGATATTGGTAAAACATAAAAAAACACAGTTGTCAAAATGAAGTTAATTTTTTTCACTTGTCAAACCAACGA
>JABSTQ010004308.1:0-12773 GCA_013358835.2 Ixodes persulcatus
TATCTTTTGTAGTTCTCCGTGTTTTAATGCGAAAGCATTAACTGTCTAATGGAGCGAGCTGACGTCATCAGTTTGAAGCGCGAAAGCGGCACCTAGTTTCCCCGATCCTTCAGTTTCATTGGCTGCAGCGCGCGTCCACGGGGCTCCCATTGGCCGCTGCGCTCGTCAGTTGCCACGCCCGCTCGCCCCATGGCGCTGCGTATCCATCAGCGCGCCGTTGCACCCCTGGGCACGGAGCGTCCAAGGTCACCGTTCCCAGGGGAGTACACGCGTTGACCGGCGTCGAAAAGTACGCAGCAGACGAAAAAGGGAGCGGACGAGCGGCTGGCATGCTTTCGCATTCACAACTCATAAGGAAGGCTTAGGTGTACCTCGATATTTTTTTGGGGGGGAACCTGTGGAATGAAATCTGCAAATACAAAATTAAGTGTTATTAAAATGCAAGTAGCACTCTGGCTGAGCTGAGAGATTTGAGCGAAATTACGCAACTTTTACGTTTTGATGACTTGCATTATTTTAAGAGCCAGAAATCCGCCCCGCTCCCCCCGGCCCTCCCAAATTTCTATCTTCGTGTTTAAATACGTAGACCCACACAAGCCATCGTTAGTACATGGCCATCACGGGTTTCATGTACGACAACTTCGTGTACAATAAATAATACAAAAAACAAGTAGAGTCTCTCTACAGAGTGTTTCAAAATTAAGTTTCGACACTAAAATCGCCTGCCAAAATCAGGGACTTTGCGTATCAAGTAGACACTTACCGCGAACACGTATTTTACTGGTCGGATTTACGCATTAAAATTTTAAATCGCGATTTCAAATACAGAAAAAAGCCTATGCTTTTAAATGGGCAAATCTTTTTTTGTATTTTTATCGTACTTGCATAGAGTCTTGAAATTGTAATGTGTCAATGGGATGAGTAAAGTACTATTCGAGGTAAGTTGTGAAAATTATGTATTCGAGGTAAGTTTCAACTTGATATATTGAGCCGCTTATTCTCGAGTGTCTCAAAATAAAGTTACAAGTAGGGGTGTCGCGAACTTTTGTCGAGCCAGATTTTTAGGTCGAACTTTCGGGGTCGACTGTGTCGAACCGGTTCGACAAACCTTTTAACTTTTTCGCAGATTCGACCGGTTCGACTTTGTGGACAGTGTGGCCAGACCTTGATACGAGCGTGTCTAGGTTTGGAGAATTTTTTTTATGCAAAGGGTTATTTTGATTTTATGAACAGCTGCAATTAAAAGAAAATAATTCTAACTTAATTTTCTTGTACTATATATTAACTGAAATAACCAATGGGAAAAGGCGGAACGAAGAGTCCCTAGTGGCACGTCGACAAGTATCCCAATCAATGGTCGATGGTATCCCAATCAAGCTGGTGAAGAATTTGGGTCCTAAATCTAAGGCAAAACTAAGGGGGGTAGTGAGCACTATGGTAACAAAAGGAAATATTCCAGATGAATTTAGGCTTAGCAGGATGAGTATGATATTTAATGGAAAGGGAGATAAGTCTGACATTAGGAATGATCGTCCCATAACCGTGACACCAGTTATTTACAGGTTGGTAATGCAGATTATAAAGAACAGACTGGAGGAATGGGTAGATTGCGAGGGCATACTGGGCGAGTTACAGAACGGGTTTCGGAAACAAAGAAGGTTGGAGGACAATATATTTTCTCTAACACAGTGTATAGAAATAGCGCAAAAAGAAAACAGACAGCTCTGGCTGGCATTTCTGGATATCAAGGGTGCCTATGACAATGTGAACCAAAGGAATCTGTGGGACATAGTGGAGAACTTAAACCTAGATGAAGGACTAACAGCAATATTAAGGAACATTTTCAAGGATGATAAGGTGATTATAACATGGGAAGGAAAGGCAACGGGGAAATAGAGATAAGACGAGGCCTTAGGCAGGGGTGCCCGTTATCGTCTTTGCTGTTTATGTTGTATCTGAGAGGATTGAAGGATAGACTTTGGATTCGACCTTTCGTACAGCAGTGTTAGGAAGTACTTGAAGTACATTGTACTTAAAGTACTACTTCAAGTAGGTTTAGTAAACTTGTACTTTACTTGAATTACATTTTCTGAGTATGTACTTGTACTTTACTTAAAGTATTTTTTTCTGGTACTTTCCGAGGAAAGTACAATTCCCGACTTCAAAGTACATTCCTCAAATTTGGTTTTGTTAAATTAGTATCACGAAATGATGCTTTGTTAACTCCAAAGGAATACTGGGAGGGATATTTTACCCTTGCCAGAAACGTGAATAGACGACGCATAGCTCCGTTTGTACTGGGGGCGGCTTTCCCGTAGCTTTTTGAACTCTCGCTACTTCTCGGTCGGTCAGTGCGAACGAGGAGGTTTAAAATATTAGGCGAGCAAAATTAATCATAATGTAGCACCTGAGACTGTGGTGCGGAAAAATTAAACTTTTGAGTCAAAGGAAAAGACAACAGAGCAGAACGTCAGAATGTTTTGAGACATTCTCTTTTGTCTTTTCCTGCGACTTGAAAGTTCCTTTATTTTTTCACACCCCAATCTCAGATGTCACATTATGATTAATTATAACCAGCTCGCTTGCACACTCACTGTTTTTTTGTTTTTCTTTTTCATTAAAGATAGGGCACTTCTCTATGAAAGGATTGCTTGCGGAAGCTACAGGGCTGACGTCATGCTCTCTCCTAGTACATTTAACCCCCATGGGTGCAACAATCCAGTGCAAGATAATCACTATACAGTGATTTTCAGCTGTTAGGCTCAATTCCTGAAAATAAGTACTCTGTGACCACTTTATCAAACATTCGCCGCTGTTTCTTGAAAATAGGTCATGCAGCCCTGATTACCCCTGGGCAATGCATACCAGTTAAAAAATCACTGTACACGGGAATTAAAGGGCATCATGAATGATTGTGTAAAAATACTTGTACTTTACTTTGAAAGTACATTGTATTTATAGTACTTTACTTCAAGTACATCGCACCCAGTGTACTTAATACTTTACTTAAAGTACATCACGTCTAATTTACTTCGTATTTTACTTGGAGTACCTTTTAGATGTACTTTACCCAACACTGTCGTACAGTAAGCTAAGCAAAAAAATTCAGCAATCCTTACCGGGATTGATGTATGCGGATGATATCGTACTAATGGCTAACAACAGGATAAATTTGCAGGAATTAATGAGCATCTGTGGTAGGGAAGGAGAGGAATTAGGTTTAGAATTCAGTAGTCAAAAATCAGCAGCATGGGCGTGCCAACCGGGGGGGGCAAGGGGGGTGCTTGCCCCCTTCCCCCATTTCTCAGAGTGGAGGGGACAAGGCATGTGTTCTGCCCCCCCCCCCCCCCCCCCCCCCCTGAAACGGCCACCACTGGGCAGGGAAACACCGGCCGGCGGCGCCCAAGGAATACCAAAGGCACCACTCCCCGACCCGCGGGGGCATATTTTTAACGCGCAGGCGATAGAAACCCCATACGGCGCTCACGCCGAATTGGCTGGTTCGTGGAGATAGGCGCTGCCGCCGTCAACATAGGCACCGGATACAATGCGAGTTTCCGAAGCGGTAGCGAAACTTATTTGTAAGATGTGTGCCTCATACGTAGCAGACCCGGGTTCTATCCACGGTGTGGGCTTACTTCTTTTCCTTTTTTTCCTCTAACATTTTGTTTTCTCGAGGCATTTGGCGATATTTACGACATTTCTTTTTCACGATTAACACTGAAAAAAAAAAACGAATGTTGTCGACAAAACATTGCTGAACTAAATCGTATGGGACTCTATTTACGGATGTGCATGGGGGACAGCGGGGCTTGGGTTGCCGGCTGCAAAGCGGCGTGTACGGGGGTAGAAGGGCTCCTCGCTGCGCCTCGCCTCGCGCTTGTGCAGACCGGCGCACAGCTGGCGTGCCTTAGCCGCCGCCGCCACGGGCTCCGCCGCCACCGCGCGCGCCTCACCGGTCTTCGCATTCCAGAGGAGTGACGTCATAGCCGCGGCAGACGCACTGGCGCCGCCGCGTGCCCAGCTGTGTGCCTCCGTTGCGCGGTAGCCAAGTCTGACGCTGCACCGGAGCTGCTTGATAGCGCCTCTCATTTTGTGCGCATAAGCTCACGCTGCGTATATCCTGGCATAGCCGAGCTAAACCACCGCAATTTTTTAGGCTATAGTGGAGTCACGGAAGAGCAGGTCTCAGTTAAGAAGAAAGTTAAGGTCACAGAAAGAGATCGGTGGCTAGAGGGAATGCACACAAAGACGGCTCTGGAAAGCTATAGATTAAACAAAACAGTTGTTGCCAAAGAAAGCATTTATGACAATTCTAGGGGAAGCTCATTGTTGTTTGAGGCAAGGACAGGTGTTTTGCGAACCAGAACATACAGAGCGAAGTACCAGGAAATGAATACAGTGTGCGCTGCTTGTGGAGAGGAGGACGAGACGGCTGAGCATTTGATACTCTACTGTAAAGGGCTTCACCCTATGCCTACCAAAGACAACATAGATTTAATAAAGTCATTGGGTTTTAGAGACAGCGAAGGAAAAGTGGATTTCAAGACAGTAGAGATTACCAAGCAATATTAAGTGAATGGTGGCAGGAAGCGAGAGAAAACAAGGTATTTTCTTATTAACTGAGGGGAAGGGGGTTTTATAGCCTCACTTTTTTTTTTTTTTCAGTGCGGAGTGAATATGGTTTTCACATTTAAATATTCTAAGCTTAAAGGGGTAGGCAAACGAAATTCCAGCGCTCATTTTCTAGCTTGAATGTGTTACATGTTGCACCCTAACCTCTAAAACTCAAGTCTTCCGTTGAGACACAAGAAAACTAATTTCAAAGCTAAATAAACCATCTTTCAATGTGCACCTGGTGGATGCATGCGGAGCCTATTTGGGAGGTGATCTAGCAACGTCGGGGAACTTGCTACGTAGTCGTGACGTAGCAGATTCCTTCGGAGCAGCGCCGCTCTTCGGAATTTCAACATTTCTCTTCTTAGCTTTCCTCCTCAACTCACAAATCGCGCATTGAACCAAAGAGTCCAAGAAGACGGAAAGGGGGGACTCTCCTCTTTCTCGGACCTTCGTTTGTGCACCCGGATACAGCAATCCTCCCCCTAGAAGATTAGCCCGTCGCTCAAAACTTGTACAAACGTTGCTTTCCCACCCCGTTCAGCCCTAAGCTGACAGTGCTGTGGAAGCTACGTGCTCCTTGGGTCAGCCACACACTTGTCACCCTACGGGCGTTTCGAACGGCTCGGTTGTAACGCCACCACAACGCTGACAACGCCACCAAGGGCAAAGCTCATAACCCCGCCAGCCTTGCTACGTCACGAATGCGGGGGATCTTTTCTTTCTGTTTTTGTTTGGGCCGGATATCCCATGACGCATCGCGCTCTCCGTTCACTTCTCTTCGAGCGCTTGCTCGAGTGCACCGTTTGGAACGAAAAATATAACCAGTCGTTCAAAATAGAAACGGGTGATTATCATTTACGGTTATTATCCGTCATGCTTGGCTCATTTCCGAACAAAATTTGAATATTTCAATTTTTGTTTCCGTACCTCTTTAAATGGTAAGACAAAATGGCTAGGTGGCGTAAGCTACCGCCCGATCCAAAGGGCTTAGCCGGATTCATCCATCCATCCATCCATGGTGGAAAAGAAGGGGATAGTTTGCGACACGGTTATGGTGTTACACTACGAGTGTACTACACTGATCTCAATGACAATTGCTGGATTGCGTTTGACCAGCACCGCCTATGGGCGGGAATGCGGCCACGGTCGGCCATCTTTTTGGTAGAGTTATATCATCTCTAGCCATCATAGTAATATGGCGGACAGCGCAATGGCGGCAGGCTGCCATAAAATAGCCGTAGATCTAGTACACTGTACCGTGGGTGATACTGACCCCGTAAGTGATGACGTCACAACATGGCGTCTGGGTCCAAACAAACCGTTGCTAGGGGACTTATGCATGGAGACTCCACATGAGGCTAGATTTTTGCTTACAAGTAAGTAAATAATTTTTTGTAAGCAACCTAACTTCTTCATATCTAATTATGAAGATGTTCTTGTCGTCTCAGTGTCGTATTTCAACAATGAAAGCCATTTCTGAAGTATTACACTCCGCTTTGCTTTGGTAGCAGACGACACGATAGATTTGCTGGCCTCTGTTGTAGCGGGCGTCTTCATTGAAATGCGTCGGTAAACAAGCGACAAAAACAAGTGGATTGCCGTGGCCGTAGAGGCCTCCGCAATGTCCGTTTATTTTTTTTTCTGTGAAAAACCCAGCTTAGTTCAGAGGGGTGAAAATGCCGTAAAATCAAACCACGTCATGCAGATCATTTACGACGACGACCTGAGGTGCATTACCGGCTTTGTGCAGACCAGTATGAGAAACAAATCGTACGCCGTCAAGGTAATTCGTTTATTATTATTATTATTATTGAGGTTGTCAGGTTATTAAAGAATTCCATGTCTATCGCGATTTTTCAGTAACCATTGCAGCGATGGTTACAACCAGATACGACGCACCCTCACATAGCGCGAGTCCACAAACAAAATTTGGGATCTCGACCGATCGCCTGAAGTGCTGTTCTCACGGGTCCAATGCGATCTTTTAGCAGACGATCATCTCGATCGACGCCCGGACTTTCGATAAACCATATTTTGCATCGCACCCCACTATGAATTCTTTTAAGTTACTGAAAATCATTATATTTCAAACAAATGCAATATCAGAATATTGCCCTTATTCACACGATTCAAACGACGGCGCCGGCTTGGCCGGCCGGCGTGTGGCAGACGGCATACTTCTTGCATTCGTCGTCTGCTGCAGGCATCTTGAGGACCGGAAGTTGCAGTCGTAAATATTTCAGAAAGAAGCGATTTGCGGCACACTTCTGTCGAAAAATATATGACATTCGAGCTTTCTATATCTGTGATTTTTATCAGTTTAGATCCCACTCCTGATTTTTGAACGGTCGGGTATTCGTAGCGAAACCTATACTTCGTTTCACCTTATGTGCGAGCGAAGGCAAAACTGGAAGCGCGAGCACGGAAGCTCCGTGCGTTCAGGCTTTGCTCGAGCGCGCGAGCTGGGTCCATAACAACGACCCTAGCAACGGTTTGTTTGGACCCATGACGTCACACTTACGGAGTCAATTTCGTGCTTGATTGAAGTTGTTCGACGAAGCAGATTCTTGAAACCCGGCGTGAACGGTAGCCTCGTCTTTGAGGACCCGGCGAAAGTTCTACGAAAGCGCAGCACAGGGGGAAAGCAGCGCAGCTCGCATCGAAAGCAGATTACGTACCGGCGTCTGCTTTCGATGCTTCTTTCGATGCGACTTTCGATTCGTGCTGTGCTGCTTTTCCCCGGTGCTGCGCGATTTCGTAAAACTTTCACCGGGTCCTCAAAAACCGGGTTACCGTTCACGCCGGGTTTTAAAAACATGTTTCGTCAAACAATTTCAATTAATCACGGAATATCACCCACGCTATTTTGATGGCAGCCTGCCACCACAACGTGACCACAACCACCGTTACTAGATCAACTCAGTTATGGAACTTCCCATAGACGCTGTACATTTCAGGGGGTCCGAAACCGTGTCCGATTTTGTTTGCAGCTAGGTGGCGCTGCCGGCGCATTAATCCACGCGTTTTCGTCTGCTACTGCTCCGCGGCTGCTTTTGAGTACCAACTCCTCTCGAGGTTCAGCATGGTTTTGGGTTAGTTTTTGCCCTTTCGCCAGTAAAAAGTAAAAATATGACTACCAACAGCAGCAGAAACAATTTGAAAGTTGTCTGCTGCTGTTATCCGTAAGAAAGGCCAGAACCGCGCCGTCAATGATGATGATAGCGAGTATTAATGCGGAGCGCGCGCCCTCTAACAGGCGCCACGCAGAGGGACCCAACGTTATTAGAACAACTCAGTTCTGGAACTCCGCTCCGGAGGGGGGTCCCTTTGCGTGGCGCCTGTTAGAGGGCGTGCGCTCCGCATTAATACTCGCTATCATCATCATTGACGGCGCGGTTCTCTCTTTTCTTACGGATAACAGCAGCAGACAACTTTCAAATTGTTTCTGCTGCTGTTGGTAGTCACATTTTTACTTTTTACTGGCGAAAGGGCAAAAACTAACCCAAAACCATGTTGAACCTCGAGAGGAGTCGGGACTCAAAAGCAGCCGCGGAGCAGTAGCAGGCGAAAACGCGTGGATTAATGCGCCGGCAGTGCCACCTAGCTGCAAAAAAATCGGACACGGTTTCGGACCCCCTCCAATGTACAGCGTCTATGGGAAGTTCCATAACTGAGTTGATCTAGTAACGGTGGAGGGACCCCCCTCCGGAGCGGAGTTCCAGAACTGAGTTGTTCTAATAACGTTGACCACAACTGCCAAAACGCCGTCTGCCATGGATGGATGATGGTGGCTCCGGTGGCTCAGCTGCCGGGTGGCTTCAGCTCAGCAGCTGTATCTTGGCTAGAGGCAACGTTGGCTAGAGCCTAGAGGTGATATAACAAAGATGGCCGCCAGTGACCGCATCACTGATCTCTATTTTAGTAGGCTGGATCACTGATCTCAATTAGGGGTGTCGCGAACTTTTGTCGAACCAGATTTTTAGGTCGACCTTTCGGGGTTCGACTGTGTCGAACCGGTTCGACGAACCTTCGAACTTTTCACCAGATTCGACCGGTTCGACTTTGTGGACAGTGTGGCCAGACCTTGATACAAGCATGTCTAGGTTTGGCGAATTTTTTTTCATGAAAAGGGTTATCTTATTTTATAAACAGTTGTAATTAAAAGAAACTAATTCTAATCATCGAAGAAGTTAATAACTTAATTTTTTTTGTACTGTATTAACTGAAATAACCAATCAGCGCTGCCCTTAATTCATCCCTTAGCCATTACCATCCAATCCGAAGCCAACTGGCCAGCCTGTCGCGCATGCGCACACGAGTCGAACCTCAATACAAGGTTCGTCGAATTTTCCACTAAAAGTTCGAAAAAGTCGAACCTGGTCGAACTCGAACCTCGGCCGGTTCGCGACACCCCTAATCTCAATGACAATTGCTGGATCGCGTTTGACCAGCTCTGCCTATGGACCGGAATGCGGCCACGGTCGGCCATCTTTAGGTAGAGTTATATCATCTCTAGCCATCATAGTAATATGGCGGACAGCGCAATGGCGGCCGGCTGCCATAAAATAGCCGTAGATCTAGTACACTGTACCGTGGGTGATATTTCGTGCTTGATTGAAGTTGTTCGACGAAGCAGATTCTTGAAAACCGGCGTGAACGGTAGCCTCGTCTTTGAGGACCCGGCGAAAGTTCTACGAAAGCGCAGCATCGGGGGAAAGCAGCGCAGCTCGCATCGAAAGCAGACTACGTACCGGCGTCTACTTTCGATGCGACTTTCGATGCGTGCTGTCCGTGCTGTGCTGCTTTTCCCCGGTGCTGCGCGATTTCGTGAAACATTCACCGGGTCCTCAAAGACCGGGCTACCGTTCACGCCGGGTTTTAAAAACATGTTTCGTCAAACAATTTCAATCAATCACAGAATATCACCCAAGCTATTTTGATGGCAGCCTGCCACCACAACTGCCAAAACGCCGTCTGCCATGGAGGGATGATGGTGGCTGCCAGGTGGCTTCAACAGCTGTATCTTGGCTAGAGGGGATATAACTCTACCTAAAGATGGCCGCCAGTGACCGCATTCGCGGAGCGGGCAAACGCGATCCAGCAATAGGTGGGCGGCGTTTGGCAGCTTCCGGTTCCTTAGAAGATTTCGTTTAGCTGCTGACAAACGACGACGATGATCTGCACACCCGTGTAAGCGTGATTCTGAAAACTACGGTCTGGAGGATTCAGAACCATGCTCACACAGACTTGCAGCTCAATGTCGTGGTCTGTCGACAGTAAACCAAAATTGCATAAGGAACCGGAAGTTGCCAAACGCCGCTCACCTGTTGTCATTGAGATCAGTAGGCTGGATCGCGGATCGGGAGCCCGTCGGTGTCGCCACCGGCGGCCATTGCTTGACACCAGGCAATACACGCAAGTCTATGGGAGAAACGCACAAAAGTAAGCATATTGAAGCATGTACGCTGTGCTCGGAGGCGAGTATTTTATGGAGCGCTGCGATCCTTATGTCGGGTGTTTGGAGATTGAATCGGTATTTGTCAAACGTCCGGTCGCCGAATAAAAAAATCAAACGTACCGGAGCACCCACGGCTGAGCTGGCAAGCTTGCTCTCGTAGTGGAGTAAACAAAGGAACTTGCCGTCAATAAGACCGTCCTCTGGGAAGCCCAGAAGTTGATGAATGACAAAGAAGTTCCATCTCGACAGCGGCATTCCGGGAGTGAGCGAATTCCGCGTAGCAAAGCCTTCGAGCTTGTCGTCTGCTAAACCCAACTCAACGAAACCGCCACCGACTCCGCGGTCACTCTAGGTAACTCTCGCCTCATTGAGCTGCACTACGGCGGAGTCACTCTCGACCACAAAATATTTATTTCTAAGAACTGCGAGGGTTGTCAGTTTTAATGTTTGTACGCAAACTATTTGACGGGCTTATCGAAAAGCATCCAAAAAGTTTCAGTGCCGACAACAGCTTAGAAACAGGCGAAAACGTCACTTTTTCTCGTTCTTCCCATAGAGTCCCACGCATTGGCTGGTGTCAATCAATGGCCGCCGGTGGCGACACTCGGCTCCAGCTGCCGAGGCCGCGGTCCGCGATCCAGCCTACTACAATAGAGATCAGTGGACCGCATTCGCGGAGCGGGCAAACGCGATCCAGCAATTGTCATTGAGATCAGTGGGTGTACTTCACCATTGAGATCAGTGGTGTACTAGAAGTACACCAAGTACACCATAACACGGTTTGCGACGCCTGTAGACCGGTAGCGTATAAATTAACCTCTAGGTAGCGCAAGCCACCGGCCAATACGACGAAAACTGCCATCCGCCATGGATCTCGTAAAGTCGTAGCTGTCGCCAGTGTTGCCAGATTGGGCTATATATAGCCAAATTGGGCTACATTTTTTTTTCTGTTTGGCGTTAAATTTTCGTTGTTGGCTACGTGGCTATTTTGGGCTATTTCTAAGGATTCTGCGAACTTTTGTCGAAGCCTCAGGTTCGACGTTGAACTTTGAGGTTCGACTAGTTAATTTTCAAACTTCTTATCGGCTTCGAAGACAATTGTTTCTCTTTTGCCCAGTCGAGAGGAGAGAGACGAAGGAGAAAGGTTTCGAACTTCAACAAACTTCGGGGTTTTCACAATGCGCAGAGAATCAATGCTTACAGAGTTCAAGCGGTCTCCCCACAGCGCAGTCGAGCAAACCAAACAGATTGATCATATCTCCCAGGCTTCACAATAAAGCTGTCTTTGTGTGTTTTTATATTTCTGAAAACTTGCGAAGGAAGGGTCAGTGCTGCACGGATTTTCATCCTTCCGAAACATATTTTTGAAAAAATTCACAAGTGACATAACGTACACAAGATGTGGCGCATCTGAGGGTTGAAAATGAGAATATAACGTGTTTCGTATGATCATGATGTTTTAAAATCCTGAGACTGGGAAGGAAAATGAAGAAAAATTGTAAGACAGAAGAAAGGGGGACAGGGCAAACGTCTCAAACTCAGCTAACAAATTTTATTCCGTTCACAGCTTTTATAGCCATCTCCCAAGGTCACCGTCACCTCTCACCGATACACTTCTCTCTTTCCACAAAGACCTTCTAAACCGCAAGAGTAAACCATTGTACTCTGTACCGACGTTCTGAACAAAAGACAAAAGAACAAGAACCTTCTAAAAGCTAATCTAGAAACTCACACTTCATACAGTGACCTCTTGACAAAAAACATTCCGAACAATACAGACAGACAACAGCGCGAAAAAAGGTTACTGCCAACGCACACAGGTAGCTTCTCTTTCCATTACAACCACAAAGACCTTCTAGTTTCAAGACCTTATCAATGTCCTCTGTAAGGACGGTCTGAATAAAAAACAAAAAGAAAACAGCAAACGTCCAAAACCTAATCTAGAACCGCACGCTTCATACAATGTCCTCCTAAAAAAAAAAAAAAAAACATTGCATAAAAAATATAAAATATTCATATTTTGAGAAACATTTTTGACTGGCTTCCTAGCTGCATTGATGCTTGACTTACGCAATTTCCCGACGTATTTATTCTGATAGTTTCTTTCACTACACGTTTCATGTCGTTAGATTCTCTGTCTAGCACCCTGTTCCTGACCAGTCTACTTCACAATCGTTACATTCCTGAATATGTGTAGCCAATTCCGAGTTTGACACTTTGTTTTTCACGTTCCGTTTGTGCTCAGTTAGTCTATCATTGATGCATCTTGAAGTCTGACCTACATATTTGAAACCACAAGCCAACGTTACTAGAATACTCAGTTGGGAAACTCGCCGTCGAAACCTGGGCCGCTGGCGTCCACCGAGACCGAGCTAAATGCGATAACAGCGCCACTCTTTATCATTTGTCTGTACTGTGGTCACCTTGAGCTTTTATAAAGCATGTTTTGGCGTAAAAACAAACGAAAAATACTTTTTTGTATGATATTTATTAGAGATTAGTACAAAATGAAGGGCGCGTGATGTTTTTAAAATCTTTAGTTTGCTAGGTTTTGCGGCATATTTAATATTGTTTTTATACGACCATGCCTCAGCGGCGCTTTCAGGTAGCACGTCCCGACCTAGGTGCATTTTAACTTCGGTTATTAAGGACGCGGCGCGTCCGCTGGGAGATGGGGGTGGCACCCCTGTAACCT